>JAOXYD010202164.1:0-21823 GCA_028565735.1 Pinacopodium congolense
TGATTGGGAATGAATCTCTTCCTGATCATAGTTTTCATTTCTGCACATGTACAAATAGGTCTCTCCTGATTTCTTCTATCCTCCTTAACATTTGCTCTAATCATGGCAATCTCCATCTCTTTATTGTAATCCTCAACACTTTTGTTACCTTGAGTGAGTCATTGCAACTTTTGATATAATTCCCTATAGTAATGATTGGGAATGAATCTCTTCCTGATCATAGTTTTCATTTCTGCACATGTACAAATAGGTCTCTCCTGATTTCTTCTTCTACCTGAAACAATTTGATTCTACCAAATAATTGCATAGTCAGTGAATTCAACAGCTGCAAACTTAACTTTCTTCTCTTCAAACTAGTTATGACAATCAAAGACCAACTTCACTTTCTTTTCCCACGCTAAATAGATGTCAGGATCATTTCTTCCATTAAAAATATGAAATGTTCATCTTGATGCTTCCCAAGTCCGGTCATAGGCGTCATGTTTTCCACCAAATCTTCTTCCACCTCTATTATTGTGAAATCTGTCAAATAAGTCACCATCATCCAAATCAGCATCATCCCCTCTATTGTCATTATAAGACTTATTGTCATCACGTCATTTTGGCCTTCTAGTATTAGCAACATCATAAACTCTCTCTTTGCAAATTTGCAATTTCAGCATCTTGTCTGAAATTGTTGTTGCTTTGTTTGTAGCATGTAATTGTCACTATTGTCTCCTTCACCAAGAACACCTTCATCCTTGGATGTCATGTTGTAAATTTACAAGAAAAAATTGGAAAATACCTCACCAACACTCCTCAATGTGTTTCCCTCAAATTAGTATCACTCAACACTTGTGTTTACTCTCTAAACTGGCTCTTGTTATAATAAGCTCACCCTTATGCCTTTTACCACTCAAACTCACTCTTTAAGCTCTTTAAAGAACTATCCAAACAAAACCAAGAACCTAAAGCGACAAACTCACAAGAATGTAACAAATAGGCAGATTTAGAAAGATTGATAAGAATGCATAAAACAAAATAGGAATGGCAAACTAAAAACATGTGTTCACTCAATAAGATATTGACTATTGTGCTCAAGAAACAAAAGAACTAGTTTGGTTGTTTGTGTATCAGGAACACAGAAAAAATAAACTGATCAACTAGTGTTTAAGTTCTCAAGTTAAGGCTGACCAGATTCTGATTTGCACCTTTCTTTCTTTCTTTTCTTTTCTTTTTTAGTCTTTTTTTTTTCATTTTTTCATTTTTTCTGTTTTTTCTACAAATTAGAATATAATAACTTGAGTTGGATTCAACACAAGCTCAATTACCCATAAAAAATTCATTTGAACTAAATCCAGTAGCAAAAATAGACATTTAAACATAACAATCATATTTTTGAATGAGTTAGAGCACAGATAGACACTTACATATATGAAGAGTCATAAGAACAAACATGGAGAATCTGTCCAGAAAATGAATCTAACCAGAAAAATGCAGAACTCACAATGGGAAAATGAAAAGATACAAAAGAATAAGAAAACAATCTACAAAATTTGAATGGGAAAATGAAAAGATCCAAGAATAATAAACCTGTAAAATTTACCCAGAAAAATGATTCTAATCAAAATTTGAAGAATAAACAGTAGGAAAACAAAAATACCCGAAGGAACAAGAACACAAATCTACAAAATCTACCTAGAAAAATGGATCTAACCAGAATATGAAGAACTAATAGTGGAAAAACGAAATTACCAAAAGGAACAAGAACACAAATCTATAAAATCTACCAAGAAAAATGGATTTAACCACATTATAAAGAACTAATAGTGGGGAAATGAAATTACCTACGAGAACAAGAACAAAAATCTACAAAATCTGCCAAAAAATGGATTTGACCATAATATGAGGAACTAACAGTAGGAAAATGAAATTATCCAAAGGAACAAGAACACAAATCTGCAAAATATGCTGAGAAAAATGGATCTGAACATAATATGAAGAACTAATAGTGGGAAAACGAAATTACCTAAAGGAATATGAACTCAAATCTGTATAATCATTTTTTAGTAGATATCAAGGAAAAGGATGAATCCAACCTGATTTAAACGACAAAGCTTTGATACCAACTGATGTAAACCAGAGATTAAATCTAAAGACTCATAATAAGTAAGACAGATTTTAACCTTTAAGAAAGTTAAATCAAGTTATAACAAACAAAAATAAATGATAAAAAGCAAGGATATGGATGCTACACTCTAGAAAAGATTAGAAGAGGGAGTGATAAGTCAAGTTTGAATGCCATAAGATTGAATCAATCTTGATATGTTTTGTAGTTCAATGAAGAACCCAAGAGAAGTTTCTCTCAATTCTAATAAAAAGATGTCAAAAGATGTTTCTGAATACATACGATGCATATCTATATGCTCTAGGTCCAAATACTAACAAAAGAAGTGAAAACAAATCTATTTGGCATGCCCATTAGACCAAATTTGTAATACCCAGCCTTAATGGACTAATCGGCCCATCTATGACTCAACTGAATCTAATATATGCCCATTGAGTACTTGAACCATATTAATAATACTTAGGATGCATGTTCCATCTTCAAGGCTTCTCTTTTGGCCCAAAGTAACTTGTTTAGTGCAGATATCTTGAATCAGCCCATTAAGTACTTTCATCTTTTTAGCCTTTGACCTTGTAATTGGACCATCTAGAATGTGCAATGGGTATTTAGTAACTATTTGCACATTGGTTCCTTGGTTCTCATTAGAAGAAGGTTTCCCCTCATAGGTAACTAGGATCTCTTCCCATCACTTTTCCCCTTTGGTGTCATGTACTGCGAGCTCAAAAGATTATGGAAGCTTCTTAGTCATATCAATTTCAATATAGATACGAGAAAAAAGTGTTTGGGACACAGTAACAGTTGTCGAGTCTATGCTAATGGAGTTTCCCACTAATAAGTATGCTTTTAGGTTATGTTTCAAAGTTGATTTTAGGTGTTTTAAGTGTTTCTTTGTTTTTTAATTTTAGTTTATTTGATCTTTTGCATCCTTTGCTTCTTTTAATGATCATTGAAGAGTTTGATTATTTCTTTATCTTATTCAGTGTTTAAGGGTGGTTTTTTTAGCTTGTTTAGTGGAATAATTAATGTACTTTGTTGGTTCATTTTGTAGGAAACAGGATTACAGACTTTGACATTTTGTGAGTGATTTTGATGCCTAATGAGACAAATTTTTAGAGCTCAAATAGTCATGAAAATTGGTGGAGAGGAAGATCAAGATGTTACAAGTCTGTAGTTCAAATTCTAAAGCAATCGGAGGTCTATGGAGTGAGTTATGGCCAAAAGAGTGGAGTACATTCAAAGTTATAGAAACAGGACACGATAGTGATGGGTCACGATCGTGACCCACCCTAGATGACCACTTTCTGTCACCCTCATGACAGGCCACGAGCATGACACCAGAGCTGACTTCTAAATAAGTTAAACTTGGGTTTTTAAGTTAGGTGACCCTCCTTTGGACATATTTAAGAGCTCTAAACCCTAATAGCATGCAACGATCATTAAAGGGATACCAAAAGGAGATAACTTAGCGGTTTTTTATGGCACTCAAAAGAAGAAACTACAATCTTCCTTGGGAAAGAATAAGACAACATAACAACCATTTTTCCAGCTTTATTGAAGTGAAGAGAAGACCTTTAAAGATCCATCTAGTTTATTTTTCTTCCTCTAGTTATTACTTTTTAACATGAAAAACATGAATATTGGTGGATTATTTGTGATTATGAGCATGTTAAATACTTTGAAGGAGTTGTTATTAAAATATTTTAGGGAACTCTTGATTTTTGATTCAATGAATGGAAATTTGTGATATGTATTAAGCTTAAACCTTGCAATATACTGAGAGGGTGAGTTGGGCATTTGCATTTGGTAGTGCAACGAGAGTTAGCTTCTAATAGCTATACATATTCGAGTCTTTGCAACTAGTTAAAGAGAGATTTTGGCTATTTGTTAAAATTACCTATAAGATTGCTTAATATCTAGTTGAGTGGATAGGAAAAGCTAGTAAGTCTAGAGATAACATAATTAATCCTAATCTATTTGACTAGGGACAATTAATTGTGCCTTAAGAGAGGGTAATTAAGCATTAGAAAATCTTGGGTCGAACAAAGTTAGATAATTAAGATAAGAGGAAAGTGAAATAAGGATAGAGTGACTTATAATCTTAAGCTTTAGTTATCAAAAACCTACACTTTGTTTTATTTAGTTCTCCATTACTAGTTTAATTAATTTTAGTTTGTTTTCTAGTTTTTAGCATCTACAATTATGTTCTTAAACAAAGTACAGCCTGAGTTAAGTGGTGACTAAACTCAATCTTTATGGGATCGATATCCACTTCCTTACTAAAAGTTACGACCTATATACTTACAATATTATAGTATAAAACAAGTTAGATAGTTTTGAGAAATCATCAACAAGTTTTTTGGTACCATTAACGATGATTGTTTGTGTAGCATCTTGTTTAGCTTGGTTACTTTGATTTAAGAGTTTTTGATTATTTTCCTTATATATTTATAGGTGCATGAACACAAGTAGCATGTGAAGGTCTATCGAATTTAGTGATGAAGAGTTGTCAGATATAACGACGCACGAACAAGAGTTTAGAAGAGAGAAAAGCACCAAGAGACACTATAAAGGAGTGTGGCAGAAGAAGGAGAATATGGAGGTGTTGAGAGAACATTGTTGGATTTCATGAGGATAGGATTCAGTCCTCAAGGAGTTGCAAGGCTTTCTATCTAAGCCAATAAGTTTGAAATCAAGTTGGTACTCCTCAACGTACTTCAGAGTGATGTGCAGTTCTATGGGCTATCCAATGAAGATCCTAATACCCATTTGGCTAACTTCTTAGAGAATTGTGATACATTCAAGTTTAATGGAATGTTGGACTATACTGTGAGGCTCAGATTATTTCCATTTACTTTGAGGGATTAGGCAGAGGCATGGTACAACCACCTTAGTTCATGAAAAATTACCACATGGGAGCAAGTTGCCCAAGATTTTCTTGCAAAGTATTTTTCCTTGACTAAGACCACCGGGATCTTTAAGAAAATCATGAACTTTCAATAGAGTAATAGGGAATCATTGTATAAAGTGGTCCAGGAGAGGTTCATAGAGTTGTAAAGAAGCTGTCTGCACCACAATCTTCCAATGGACTTCTTGCTATAGACATTCTATAATGCAATCAATCATAACACTAGGGGACCATAAATGTAGCAGCAACTGAGGGATCATTGATGAGAAAAACCATTGATGCAGCTCATGAACTTTTAAAAGATTTGGCAAGCAATATTTGTATTTGGTCCAGTGAGAGGAGTAAACAAGGCCAAAAGTAGCAAAAAATAGATGATACTAGTTGATTTGGTAATAACATTACAAGCTAAGATTACAACCCTCACCAAGCTGTTGAACAACATGCAAGGAGTATCTTCATCTATAGTGAAGGCCATGCAAGGCCACTGTGAGCTTTGAGGATAAGATAACCATCATACAGCAGGATGTGTCTTGTTAGGAGTTAGTTGCATAAAGCAAGAAAATTTTATGGGTTAGTCACAAAGAGGTTACAATCCATACTCCAACACTTATAATCCTAGGTGGAAAAATCACCTAGTTTTTTTTATAGTACTAACAATGTAGGTGGCCAAGCAAGACCGTAAGGACCTCCCAAATTTCAATAAGCCTTGGATCTTTACAAGCTTTGCAAACCAAGAGGAGAATTGGAAGTAGATGGAGACCAAGTTTGATCAGATCACCGAGATCCATGCCTCATCTATTCATAACATAAAGTACAAGTAGGTCAAAGTGCCAATACATTGTCATTTAGAAATGTAGGTGGCCTACTAAGTAACATTGAAGCCAACCCGAAAGAACAATTCAAGGTGATCACACTTAGGAGTGGCAAACAATTAGAGGAGCCAAGTGTGCAAAAGGATAGCCATACAAAAGAGAAAGGAAATAGAAGAAGAGAAGGAGGAAGGGAAAGTAGAAGAAAAGCCTTATGTACCACCATTACCCTACAAGCCTAAACTTCCATATCCACAAAGGGTGAGGTAACATCAAGTAGACACTCAGTTTTTGGAGAAACTAAATAAGCTTCAGATTAACTTATTATTTGTGGAATCATTGGAGTGTATGCCCAAGTATACAGAGTTTCTCAAGGACATACTAACACATAAATGCACTTGAGAGGACAATCAAATAGTAATCTTGATGAAGATTTATAATTTGATCGTCTCAAGCACAATGCCTTCAAAACTATAAGATCCAGGGAATTTTACTATTCCATGTGAAGTTGGTGATTTTAAAGTCTCTAACTTGATGCCTTTATCTTTTTTTAGGAAATTGGGGTTAGGAGATTAAGCCAACATCCATGCTCAGCTTACTAACCAATCCATCAAAAGGCCATTTAGAGTTTTGGAAGATGTGTTGGTAAAAGTAGATAAATTTATCATTCCTATTGATTTTTTTGTGTCGGATTTTGAGGAAGGAAGAAATTATCCCTTAATTTTGGGTAGGCCCTTTTTGAATACTGGTAGGGCATTAGTGGATGTACATGAAGGAAAACGTATTTTGAGAGTTGGTGATGAGCAGGTTGAATTTAATATGTTTATCTTTGAAGAAACCAAAAGATGGTAGTAGCATGTATGAAATTGATATAGTTAGTAAGTGTAAAAAGGATGTGGAAGAGGAAGTTGATGAAAGTATTGAAGTGCAAAGGGATGAGAATCTGAGAGAAGAGGAACTATGTGAGGAGAGAATAAATACACCCATACCACCTTCAATTGTTAAGCCCCCACTTTAGAGCTTAAACCCTTACTTGCCCACTTGCGATATACCTTTTTAGGTAAGGATCATACCTTGCCCATCATTATCTCCAAAAAATTGGATTAGGAGCAAGAAGATAAAGTGATGGAAACCATTAAGAAGACGATGAGAGCCATAAGGTGAAAATTTTATGATATTAGGGGGATTAGCCCCAATGTGGTGATGCATAAGATTAACCTGGAAGATGGATGCAAGACAACGAGGGAGAGAGAGGGAAGGTTAAATTTAAACATGTAAAAGGTTGTGAAGAAGGAAGTATTAAAGCTTTTGGATGTGAGGATCATTTACCTCATTTCAGATACTGAATGGGTGAATCCAATATAGTGTGTACCTAAGAAGGGAGGCATGATAGTGATGGAGAACTAAAAAGGTGATAATATTTTTACTAGGACCATCACAGGTTGGAGAGTGTGTATTGATTTCCGAAAGCCCAATTTGGCCACAAAGAAATATCATTTCCCTCTACCTTTTATGGACCAAATGATTGAGAGGGTGGTTAATCATGCATTTTACTGTTTTCTTGATGGATACTCAGGATACAATCAAGTACTTATGGGACTCTTACTTATATAAGAGGATGTCATTTCGTTTATGCAATGCATCTGCCACATTCCAAAGGTGCACGATGGGCATTTTTAGTCATGAATGAGAATTTCATAAAAGTATTTATGGATGACTTCTTTATCTTTGGAGATTATTTTGATCATTGCTTATTTAATTTAGACAGAGTGCTTCAAAGATGCGAGGAGTGTCATCTAGTCTTAAATTAGAAGAAGTGTCACTTCATGGTCTAAGAGGGAACTATATTTTTCCATAAAATCTCACACAAAGGTATGGAGGTAGATAAAGTCAAGATGGAAGAGATTGAAAAGCTTTCACTTCCTACCAACATCAAAGGAATCTGGGCTTTCCTTAGTCATGCAAGGTTTAACCGACGGTTTATTAAAGATTTTTCTCTTATAGCTAGACCTTTGACTCATTTATTATGTAAATATATGAATGTTTGATGATGATTGTTTGGATGCTATTAAGAAGTTAAAGAATGCCCTTACAATAGCCCCCATTTTGACATCGCCAGATTGGTCACTTCCCTTAGAGATTATGTGTGATGCAAGTAACTATACTATTGGTTGTGTGCTTTCACCTTTGACAGGGGCATAATTGAATTACACCAATACAGAGGAGTTGCTTGTAGTGGTATTTTCATGTGAGAAATTTATTTCTAATCTTTTAGGCTCACAACTTATTGTTTTTACAGATCATGTGGTGTTACGTTATCTCTTTGTAAAGAAGGATTCTCAAACTAGGCTCATCCAGTAGGTACTTCTACTATAAGAGTTTAATCTCAAGATCAAAGATAAAAAAGGAGCAGAAAATGTTGTAGTGGACCAACTCTCGAGACTTGAAGGAGGGCACCAAGAAGAAGAAGAGGAAATCAAGAACCTTTTTCCTGATAACACTTTAATGATGATAGAAAATCCTTTTCGTCCTTGGTTTACAAATATTGCTAATTACCTCTTAGATGGTGTTCTTCCCCCTGACCTCGCTTAATAACAAAGAAAGTGTTTTATATTTCAATGTTCTCACTATATTTAAGATGAACCTATACATCATAAGATATATGTTGATAGTGTGATTCGCAAGTGTGTCCCTGAATATGAAATGCCTGAAATTTGTATTCAATGTCATAGCTCACTTTATGCAGGGCATTATGGAACTAATATGACACATACTTAGATCTTATAGTGTGAATTCTATTAGTCGGACTTGTTTAAGAATGCTCAATACTTTGTGATGAAGTGTGATAGATGCCATTAAGTGGGCAACATATCAAAGACGGATGAAATGCCACTCTCCAACATTATGGAAGTGGAGATATTAGATGTGTAAGGCTTGGATTTCATGGGACCTTTCCCATCCTCTTTAGGTAACACTTATATCTTAGTTGGAGTTGATTATGTTTCCAGGTGGGTAAAGGTCATAGCTACTCCAACCAATGATGGCAAGGTAATGCAAAGATTTATCAAGAAGAACTTCACTATTAAAAAGATATATATCATCGAGTGTCGGCTCCTTACCATCCACAAACAAGTGGCCAAGTGGAAGTGGTGAATAGAGAATTGAAGAAGATTTTGGAGAAGGGAGTGACAGCACCTCAAGGAAAGATTGGACTTTGAAGTTAGATGATACACTTTGGGCATATATAAAAACTTTCAAGACACCTATAGGTACTACTTATATAGACTTGTGTATGCAAAGACTTGCCATTTACTTTTGGAGTTGGAGCATAGAGCCTATTGGGCAATTCGGAAGTTGAATATCTACTGGAAGCTTGAAGGTGAGAAGAGATTGCTACAACTTGATAAATTGGAAAAGTTGAGGTTTTATGCTTATGAAAATGCTAAATTATACAAGGAAATGGTGAAAAAATGGCATTATACTCATATTAAGAAGAAAGAATTCAAAAGTGGAGACTTGGGGCATTTATTCAATTCAAGACTTAGATTATTTGACCATTTGGATAGAAGGTTAATCAAGCAAATTGACTTGAGTAGTGATGGAGATGAAGCATTACAAGTGACTTTTGGCAAGCAGAAGTAGTGTGACATGTTGGAAAGCTTGGACAAGCTCAACAAAGTGACATTAGGTCAAAAGATCCATTAGAGAATTTTGGACATCCAATGATACGATCGCGGGCTAAACTTGCTAAAGAGGCTCTTAAAAATATGATGGTGGATCTTTATGGAAGAGAAGAAGCTAAAACCACCCTTGGAGACACGTAAATTAAGTTTATAATGATGACTTAAGGCTTGGAGCAACATGTTGGATGTGTTGAAGAAGGCTAAACTTGTTGCACAACTTGAAACAACCCACTTGTTACAACTTGGTTGTTTTAAAAATCTTTGGGCCAATTGCTTAGACTTCTTATTTTATTTATTTAGAATGTTTAGTTATGCTATCTAGGACTTAAATAAATGGATTCTAGCATTAAATAAGCCTATTTATGTTTTTGGCCTAATCAGGTTGTTTTAAGATTATTTGTTAGGAAGTTTGTTCTTTTAGACTAGAATGGGCGAAAACCCAATTCCTATCCTTATTAAACTTGCCCAGGTCATTAGGGTTAGTATAAATACTCTTTATTTCATGATTTGTAGGGAGACTTCATTCATTTAATATTCAAAAATCAAATTAAGTGCTCTTTTGCATTACTTTAAAGAAACCCTTCCTCGGTGTTCTTTAAAGACTTGATTTTCATTCAAGAAATTGCTTGTGAAGATGAAACCCATTCGTTATCACCCCCAATCCTTCGTATATTCCATGGGTGTGGCAGAAATACCTTCAATCTTGCGCAATATTGAATGATTGTTGGATCTTGGATTCTTGATTTGTGCTTAATCCAATTTGAGGTGAAGAGCATATCAGTTTTTGGTATCAGAGTCATCTTCTATTGCCAAGGTTTAAATAATTTGTGTCTTTTATTTTTGCCCAATTTCGTGTCTTTTAAAAGTTCTTGCGATTTCTTGATTCTTCTTAGAATCTTGAATCTTTTTTCTCAAGTCTTTAAATTTTCCTTTCTTGTTTTTGTTATTTCATCTTTTTCTTGTGTTTTCTGTCTATTTCTTCTAGTTCTTGTTTAGATAAATCCAATCTTTATCATCTTGATCTTTGTTGATTCTAAACTTGGGCATTCAAAGAATTGAGTTTGGCTTGATCTTTTGGGTTCTTGTTGAAGCTTTTGAATCATGCAATTCTCACTTTGATTCTTATTCTTGATTCTAGTTTTCTTTTAGTTTCATGCTGATTAAAAGAAAAAATAAAAATGAAAGAGTGAAAAAAAAGTCAAAAAATAAAAAAGAAAAGAAAAAAAGGAAAAAAAAAAAGAGATAGAAAGAAACAAACCTGACTAGAGTTCTTGATAGTTTATCCATGTGTTTCCAACTTCCTTAATCTATAAAGATTTGAATTCTCAATTTGGGTAGAGAAGAAGAACTCCATAAAATAAGTCCTAAACCTGTTCAAACTCATCTAGATTTCTGTTATTCTTTCTTGGAAATGATAACTGCATATTTTCTCAATCTAAACAGGTATATTACATCGTTTTTCAATCTAAACACGTTTCTTGCATCCCTTTATGATCTAAATAGGTCAATTGTATCCTTTTCTAATCAAAACACATTTCTCGCATCCTTTGATGATCTAAATATACACCCTTTTCTAATTAAAACACGTTTCTTACATTCTTTTCTTATCTAAATAGGTCAATTACTTCCTTTTCTAACCAAAACACATTTATTGCTTTCTTTTGTGATCTAGCCAGGTCAATTGCATTCTTGTTTATCTAAAAAGGTCATGTACATTCTCTCTTTAAAAAAACATATAAATCACATTTTGTTTGTAATTGAAGCTGTGGCGTTCCTAAAGTCCTCCCCAAATAACCAATTTGCTAACTTTGTTTTTCTTTTTCCTTACACCAATTTACCTATTGGGAGTGGTAATTGAATAGGTACAAGTTGGAACTTGCTCTTGTTAGAAGATGAGTTTAAACTGCATAGAACTCATAGAGCAAGGATATTAGGAGGTGAGTTTTGAGTGATTTAAAGAGGAAAAATGTAAGGGAGAGACTATTTTCTACTAACTTTTTCTTGCAAGTTCTATATCACGTACAACACTAGAAATTCATCATCATCTAGTAAGGATAAAGAGGTGGCTGAAGGTGGAGAATGGGAGATTAATCCATTGGTACTAAAGTCACAACAACAAATATTTGAGAGGATGTTGAGGGAGATGGAGAACATAAGGGAGAATTTGGCATAAATGTCTTTGAAGTTCAATTCTCAATCTAACCCAAGGGAGAGAACACCTGAAACTAGAAACACCCATTATGATGTTGAGGATTATGATGACCAACTTAACACCTTTGAAAAAGTTGGGAATTATAGAGGGAATAGAGGTGGTCGAGGTAGAGGAAGAATAGGTAGAAATACTGAAGGAAAAGTTAGGTATAGAAATGAGAGGGGAGTAGAAGCTAGAGTGGACAATAACGTAGGTTGTATTGAGATGAAAATACCTGCCTTTGTTGGAAAGATAGATCTAGATATGTATCTAGAGTGGGAACGAAAGGATGAGTTAGTGTTTAAGTGCCAACATTTTTCTGATGAGAAGAAGGTTAAATTTGTTTGTGGTTTCAAAACTAAAATTGCTAGTGTAGTTGAGCTACATCATTATGTGCAGTTATGAGAAGTTGTACACATGGCTATGAAAGTTGAAATACAACTTAAAAACAAGTATACTAACCGTGCGGGTGTTTCTAGTGTAAGATCTGTATCTTGGAGCAAACAGTGGAGTAAAAAGAAAGATAATACTCCAAATAGGAAGCTTGAAATGCCCAAGTCTAAAATAGTACAAAGAGATGGAGATGAAGCATTACAAGTAACTTCTGGCAAGCCAGAAGGAGTGTTACGTGTTGGAAAGCTTGCACAAGCTCAACAAAGTGATATTAGGTCAAAAGATTCATTAGAGAATCTTGGACATCCAATGATACGATCATAGGTTAAACGTGCTAAAGAGGCTCTTAACAATATGATGGTGGATCCATATGCAAGAGAAGAAGCTAAAACCCTTGGAGACACGTAAATTAATTTTATAATGATGACTTAAGGCTTGGAGCAATGTGTTGGACTTGTTGAAAAAGGTTGAACCTATTGCATAACTTAAAACAACCCACTTGTTACAACTAGGCTGTTTTGAACATCTTTAGGCCAATTGCTTAGACTTTTTATTTTATTTGTTTAGAATGTTTAGTTATGTTATCTAGGACTTAAATAAGTGAATTATAGCCTTAAATAAGCCTATTTACATTTTGGGCCTAATTAAGATGTTTTAAGCTTGTTTATTAGGAACTTTGTTCTTTTAGACTAGAATGGGCCAAAACCCAATTCCTATCCTTATTAAACTCGCCCAAGTCATTAGGGTTATTATAAATACTCTTTATATTGTGATTTTTTTTGGAGAAATTAAATTTTTTTACTCTACCAAGATTTGAACCTTGGTAGAGGAGGATGTTTTAGACATCCTCTCCCAGTGAGCTATAAGCGCATTGGTTTTACATTGTGATTTGTAGGCAGAATTCATTAATTTAATATTCAAAAATCAAATTGAGTGCTCTTTTGCATTACGTTAGAGAAATCCTTCCTTCATGTTCTTTAAAGACTTTATTTTATTCAAGCAAGTGCTTGTGAAGATCAAAACCATTCCTTATCACCCCAATCCTTCCTATATGATGTGGATGTGGTAGAAATATCTTCTGAGTCTTTATTTCATTCTTGCATAATATTGAATGATTCTTAGATCTTGGATTCTTGATTTGTGTTTCATCCAATTTGAGGTGAAGAGCTTATCAAGTAGTTGGTTATATAGGCTTAACCAAAAATTGATATTGGAGTGATTAGGTGATGTATATAAACATGATGGATCTTCATTTGAGCCTAAGGAGTTGAGCCTATATGACTCTATTCTAAAGTCATTTCATTCTTTGTGTGTGTGATACTCTTATAGGTGGTTGCCTCTAGCACTTGCTCTAATCCAATTTGAATAAACTATATGCATGTTGAATATAAGTGATCAAGGCCCTCCTCATTTTAACCTTTAACTTAAATGGCCAACCTATGCCATTGTTCCTTGAAAACCCCTTTGAACCTTTGATCTTTTTGTTTCATGAAGAAATAAGCCCATTTTAAAACCTTAAATCCCATTAGCTTACCCCAATTACAAGTTTAATAGAGTGCCGAGTCTGCATTAGTTTGGGATTTTTTGGGTTACAATTTTTTTAGATATGTTGAGCAGTTTATAGTACTTCTACTCAAAGAGAACATTACATTTAGCCACTATTTTGTTTGTTTTCTATTTATTATGGTTCAAAAGAAAAAAAACAAAAAAAAAGAAGAAAAGAAAAGAATCACATTTAGTAGGAAAAACAAGTGTTGAGTAGTTAGATTTATCCATTTTCATGTCTCAAAATTCATTTTGTTTCCCTTTGCATACTTGGTACTTTGTGAATGCTTGTGAAGAACCCTTCAAACCCTTTTTGACATACCCTAAACACTAGTCCCATTACAACCCTTAGTAAAGTCCTTTTGCAACCTTGCAGCTCTCAAGAAGGCCAAAATCATAAAGAAGCCGAGAAGAATATGTATGGATGAGGATACCAGTAAGATGCCAAGGGTTAGTTTAGAGGTTAGTAGTTAGCCCATCACCAATCTTAATCCAGAATTTAGGAATGTAGGAGTCTGTGGCTTTAATAATTTTACTCCGGCTCCACGAATCCCTATGAGAAGGAATATAGCCCAAAAATTTTTGGATTTGACGATCACACTATGTACCCATTTAACCCATAACACGTCCTCATCAGAGAAGAGGATCCAAATTTGCTTAGCAAGGGGAGCCATATTCCATAGCTTAAGGAGTCAAATGCATAGTCTACCCACCTGCTTCGAAGTGCAAACCTCCTTCTATTTAACCTTATCATGATGACAACTACTAGAGGTACTAGACCAGAGGAAGCAATCAAGCTTCTTCTCCAACTCTTTGATGATATTAGTAGGGAGCATAAAAAGGCCAGACTAGTACACCTGGAAAGTGTGAAAAACAAAAATACCAGCTGAAGACGACTTGCAAAGGACAGAGACTTAGTAGCCTAACAAGAAATGTGATTACCTTAAGAAGGAGAGGGAGGCAGTCGGTCTTGGAAAGCCTAGAAGAAATTAGCGATATCCCCAAAAACTTAATAGGAAGAGGCTTAACTCCAAAGCTAGAGAGGTGAGAGACAAGGATTGAAATGTCAATAGTGGAAGAGGCCACAAAAGCCTGACTCTTGAGAGAATTAACCTATAGGCCAGATAGAGAGCAAAAGAAGGTTAAGGCATGAATAAAGTGTGGATGGATGGGAATCCACCTGGCAAAAGAGTAACAGGTCATCTGCAAAACAAAGGTGACTAAGCTGTAACTCCTTAAACTTCCAATGAAAAGAGAAGTTGCAGTGCATAGAGATATGAAAATTAATAATTTGGGATAAGGCTTCTATAAAAATAATGAAAAGATAAGGGGATAAGTGGTCCCCCCATCGAAGACTATAATGGGTTTTAGAGAAGAAAGCAGGCTCCCCATTAATAAGAAGAGACAAAGTGGAAGTAGAAATACATTCCAAAATCCAATGGATGAATAATGTTGGGAACCCTATAACCTGAAGGGTTTAAGCTACAAAGTGCCACTGCAAGGAATCATAGGCCTTTTTCAGATCAATTTAAAAAGCACACTGATCATGGCCATTAACCAGGTGGTAGTTAAGGAGGAGCTCCTAAGTAAGTAAGACATTGTCTCCTATACGCATTCCTTGGATAAGGCTGATTGATTGGAATTGGTCAAGGAAAGGAGAACATGTTGGAGTGGCTTAAGCTTAGAAATAACTTTATAAAGCATATTGCAATAGGATATAGGTAGAAAATTAGTAACCAAGGTACGGTGAGCAGAATTGGGGACCAAGGTGATGAATGTAGCATTAATTTCCTTCAGTAATTTCGTTGAATTAAAGAAATCAAGAATGCCTCAGTTAGATCCCTCCCAATAAGATCCCAAACCTATCTAAAAAATGACTTTTGAACCCATCTGACTCAACAGCTTTATTAGGGTTAAAACTGATAAAAACTCCCATAACATCAACATTGGAGAAGGGGCAATTAAGGACTTAGCCAACTGAGGATCAAGGTGACACTAGATGAAAGAAGTCAATCTAGAAAGACCTAAAGAGGGATGATTAGATGTCCCTATAGAACCCTTAAAATAATCAACCAGATGCTCCCATATAGCAAGGGGTCAGTAATGAAGGCATTATAGATATCTTGAATGGAATAACTATGATTCCTTCGAAGCAAACTTGCTACTAAAGACAGACTCTTAAAAGGAAACTTGCTACTAAAGGTAGGCTCTGGTATGATCATAGTCCTAACTTTTGCATTTTGTGTATGGCTAATGGAGAGAGCCATGACTACCTTTTCTTTAATCGCACCTTTAGCTTGCTTTTGACTAATTTGATGTAGAGATGTAGCCTTAATTAGTGCCCTACTCCTCTCATAGCTACCTGTAACTAGGTACTTCAAGGGAAGTCAGTTGAGGTAATTCTATATAAAATTGTTTTCTACTCCAACATCTATTTTCTTTCGAAGGATAAGAATGCCATAATCTTTGATGACACCTAAACTACTTTTTAGCAACTTGTGACCTATGTTGTTCAACTAGCGAGGGAAAATTTTCTCTTTAAATCCATATAAACACTACATTTCCTCCATAACACAACCAAAATAAATTGGGATTTATGATTTGGTAACTCTTGTTTTGTATATGCTCCTGCTGGCCTGTGCTCCCCTAGATTTGGTCCTTGAGTTTCCTTAGAAGCCTTTAAAGTTTAACCCTTCCTATCAAGATAAGAAGAGCTACTTAGTGAATGCAATCCAAAAGGAGGGTCATTTTGTTATGCCATTATCCTAGTAGAAGTGAACCTATAGGTCTTAGACTTTATAGATTCTGAATTAAAAGAAGCAAAAACTACTTTCTCTCCTTAACTGACTTATTCCAGAAACAAAAGCAGGTCTTTAAGAGGTTTGGGGCATCTCCATTAATAGGTCAAAGCAAGTCCCAACTAGTTTTAGAGGAGCACTCAGCTCCCTCACCTCAGGCTGTTAGATGCAAGCAGGTTTTAGCCAACCCTCTTTAAAAAAGTTGAAGGGGCCCCATGTACAAATCCCCTACAGATCTTACCTTTAAGAGTGCCAAAAGGATCTAGTGGAACCTTAATGCTATAAGGTGTTTAGGAGATGGTATCACCACCCATCTGTTAGTAGTCCTCAATTAGATTGGCAAGCCCCTCTAATTTTAAATTAGACCTTATCTTCCTTCCTCCTCTTACTACTTTTGTCTAGTTTGGGAATCCCCTACCCATACTGAGGGATTTACCTAGTAGGGCTCGATATTCTTCTTAACTAAGATCATCCTTTCTTTCTTTTGCCTGGTTATTATGATGTTTTTAGCTTTTAGTTTTAGGCTACGTTGTGTTTTAAAACCTTGGTTTTGGTTCAACCCTTTTTAGGGAGGCTTTTTTGTTTATTGTACAATTTTTTATTATTAATATATTTTCTTTTTTATAAAAAAAAAGAAAAATAGAGGTGATGATGGTGATTTTGATGATAGATGAGTATTCCATCATTTCAAGGGAAGAATGATCCTAAAGCCTATCTAGAGTGGGAAAAGAAAGTGGAGTTGGTCTTTAATTGTTACAACTATTTTGAAGAGAAGAAAGTAAAACTTCCAGTTATTGAATTCATTGCTATACAATTATCTGGTGGGATCAAATTGTTTCAACGAGAAGAATAAACTGTGAGAGACCTACTTGAACATGGCCAGAAAAGAAGACTATCACGAGAAAGAGATTTATTCCTGATCATTATTATAGGGAATTGTATCAAATGATGCAAGGCCTCAATCAAGGCAATAAAAGTGTTGAGGATTATCATAAAAAGATGGATATTGCCCTGATTGGAGCAAATTTTAAGGAGGAAGGAGAGTTAACCATCACACAATTTTTGCATGGTCTGAACATAGACATAGGCAATGTGGTTGAGTTATAGCATTACGTAGAGCTTGAAGACATGGTTCATATGGCCATGAAGGTGGCTAGATTTGTGTTATTCCTTCTTGGAAATATCAATTACATCCTTTTTGAATCTGAAATGTTTCTTGCTTCCTTTTATGATATAAACAGTTCAGTTATCTCCTTTTCCAATAAAAACATGTTTCTTACATCCTTTTTTGATCTAAAAACGCCAATTGCATATTAGTTTGATCTAAAAACACCAATTGCATCCTTCTTAATCCAACAATATCAATTGCGTCCTTTCTTGATCTAAACAGGTTAATTGCACCCTTTGTTTATCTAAAAACGTCACTTAGTGGGATCAACATATTGTATCTAGGAGGAGAAACTAAGAACTACCAAATAGCTCCTAAGAGGAGATTAAATCTATAATATTGAGGGATTTGTACTGAGCTCATATTATAGAGAGCTCTACTAAAGACTACAAAATCTGAAACAAGGAAATAAAATTGTGGAGGAATACTATAAAGAGATGGAAGATGGCAATGGCACAGGCGTTATAGAGGAAGACCGAGAAGCTATAATGGCTCGGTCTGTGTGTGGTCTCAAAACTCAAATTGCTAATATAATGGAGCTACATCATTATGTGGAGTTAGAAGATGCTAAACACATGGCTATGAAAGTTGAAAGACAACTTAAAAAGAAATATACTAACTGTGTAAGTGTTTATAGTGCAAGAACTATATCTTAGAGCAAACAGTGGGGGTAAAAAGGAAGATAAAGCTCCAAATAGCAAGTTTGAAACACCCAAGCCTAAAATAGCATAAGCAAAAAAAGGTAAGGATGAATCCTCTTCAAATCCAAGGAGTAGAGATATTAACTGTTTTTTATGCATAGGAAGAGGTCACATTGCATCTCAATGCTCAAATAAGAGGGTAACAACAATTTGGAATGGGGAATATGTGTCTAAAAGTGAAGAAGAGGGATATGTTGACAAGCCTAAATTGGAAGATATTGAAAAAAGTGAAGATGAGTTTGAGATATAGGAACCAATGGAGGGGAGATCTTTGGTAACTAGAAGAGACTTAGGAATTCATATTAGAGAAGATGATGATGATGTGAACTAACAAAGAGAGAATCTTTTCCATGCAAGATCTGTTATAAAGGATAGGATTTGCAATCTTATATATAATTGATGGAGAGAGTTTTACAAATGTGGTAAGTGTTCAATTGGTTCAAAAATTAGGCTTCACAACTATCAATCTTCCTATGCATTACAATCTAGAATGTCTTAACTAATCAGGCAAGGTAAAGGTGTCTAGGCAAGTGTTAGTTGAATTCAAAATTGGGAGATACAAAAATAAGGTTTTGTGTGATGCAGTGCCTATGCAAGATGGACATATTGTTAGGGCGTCCATGGAAGTTTGATTGGTGAGCTATCCATGATAGGTACAAGAATTATTATTCATTCACCATAAATGGTGTGAAATACATTCTTACTCCTCTTTCACCAAAATAAGTTTATAAAGACTAACTAATAATTCCTAAGAGGGTACAAGCAAAGTTGAGTGAAAAAGTGGTAAGAAACCAGTGCAAGCATATGCAGAAACATCAAACACATTAGGAAACACTTCTTTAAGAGAGAATAAACATGAGGGGACATAAGTGAGCATGGTTGCAAGACTATGGGATGTGAGAGATGTATTCTTCGCCAAGCGGTAGATGCTATTTTTTCTGTATAAAGAAGCTTATTTATTACATAAGTACCTTGATAACCATGATTTTCCAAGTGTGATGTTTCAATTTTGCACGCTTATGATAATCTATTGTAAGAAGATATGCCGAGTGGATTACCACCTAAACCTAGAATTGAGCATCAAATTGATCTTATACCAGCTGCTCAATTGCCAAACCGACTAGTATATAGAACAAACCTGGAGGAGACCAAAGAAATTCAAAGGCAAGTGGAGGAATTGCTGGAAAAAGATTATGTACGTGAGAGCCTCAATCTGTGTTCAGTTCCAGTCCTATTAGTATCAAAGAAAGATTGATCATGGTGTATGTGTGTGGACTATGGTGCCATCAATAAAATCACTATAAAGTATCGTTACCATATCCCTAGGTTAGATGATATGCTTGACGAGTTGTATGGTGCATGGGGTAGCCTTAAACTACACAACTTATGATAAGGAAATATATGCGTTGGTTAGGGCATTAAAAACTTGGCAACACTAACCCCACTCTTACTCATCCTTAATACTGATCATGAATCGTTGAATTACATAAAGGGTTAATACAAACTTAGAACAAGACAAAGTGGCTAAAATTCATAGAGACATTTCCTTATGTGGTCAAGTATAAACAGGGAAAGGAAAATATTATAGCAAATGCATTATCTAGGAGACATGTATTGTTAAGCACATTAAATGCTAGATTATTGAGATTTGAACATATTAAGGATATGTATAATTACGATCATGATTTTGTTAATGTATTGAAAGCATGTAAGAAATCTACATTTGGGGAGTTCTTTAGGGATGAAGTGTATTTGTTTAGAGAGAATAGGTTGTGCGTTCTCCAATGTCCCTTGAGAGAGTTATTAGTTAAAGAATCACATGGAAAAGGTTTAATGGGTCATTTTGGTATTAAAATGGCTGCTGACATTTTCAATGAACACTTCTTCTAGCCACACGTGAGAAGAGATTTAGAAAGAGTGTGTGTGAGATGTGCGAAGTATAGGCAAGCTAAATCAAGAGTTCAATCCCATGGGTTGTATAAACCCCTACCTATACCTAGTAAACCATAGGTAAACATTTTTATGGACTTTGTTTGGGTTTACCTAGGTCTAGGAAAGGTCTTGATTTAGTTTTTGTAGTTGTTGATAGGTTTTATAAGATAGCACGTATGACATGCCATCAAACCAATTATGCATCATACATTACTGAATTGTTCTTTTTTGAAAATTTTCACTTGCATGGAGTTCCAAAAACCATTGTTTCTTATCATGATGCAAAATTTTTGAGTTATTTTTGGAAGACTTTGTGGGGTAAGTTAGGAAAAAACATTTTTGTGTACTACTTTTCATCTACAAATAGACGATCAAACTGAAGTAGTAAATATAACTCTAGGTTCTTTGTTACATGTCATAGTTGGAAGAAATTTGAAAAAATGGGAAGAATCCTTGGCATTCATCAAATTTTCCTATATTTGACCATACATAGTGCTATTGGTTTTTCACCATTTGAAATCATTAATGGCTTTAATCCTTTGTCTCTGTTAGATCTTGTTCCATTACCATTAGGTGAAAGTCATAACTTAGATGGAAAGAAGAAAGCTGGGTTGGTGAAAAAGCTTCATGGAAAGGAGAGGATGTTGAAAAGAAAGATGTATCAATATGAAAAGCAAGCAAACAAGAGCTGAAAGCAAGTAATATTCAAACCTAGTGACTGGGTTTGGGTAGACTTTAGAAAGGAAAGGTTTCCCAATAAATGGAAATCTAAGTTGTAGTCATGTGGAGATGGACCATTTCAAGTGATGAAAGGATCAATGAGAATGCATATAAGATTGATTTACCAAATGAATAAGGTGTTCTTACTACTTTAAATGCTGTAGATTTATCTCCTTTTGATTTTACAAATGAAGAAGTTGATTTGAGGACAAATCCTTTTGAGGAGAGGGGGAATAATGAAGATCAAGCATCACAAGTGGCTTTAGGAAAGTGAAAAAGATTGGGACTTATTAAAGAGCTTTGGAAGTAAGGAGAAACACCTAAACAAGCTAAACAAAATGATATTAAGGAAAAAGATCCTTTGGAGAATTTTGGAGGTCTAATGATAAGATTGCAGGCTAAGCCTGCTAAAAAGGCTCTTAATAATTTGGTGGTGGATGTATATGCAAGAGAAGAAGCTAAAACCCTTAGGAACAAGTCATTAAGGTTTATTATAATGATTTAAGCCTTGGATCAATGTGTTGGACTTGTTGAAGAAGGCTGGACCTGTGCACATTTGAAATAACTCATTTGTTACAATTAAACTATTTTCGGCATCTTTGGACTAACTTCTTAGGCTTTTTTTTAAACTTTTAGTTATGCTATTTAGGACTTTAATAAGTGGATTCTAGCCTTAAATAAGTCTAGTTACATTTTTGGGTTGGTTTGGGCCTAATCAGATTTTTTAAAGATTATTTGTTAGGAAGTTTATTCTCTTTATGCTTTTCTTAAATTTTTTTTATTCTCTTAGACTAGGATGGGCCAAAAAACTAATTCCTAACCTCATGAATTTCATCCAAGTCATTAGGGTTAGTATATAAGCCCCTTATTT
>JAOXYD010202190.1:0-21818 GCA_028565735.1 Pinacopodium congolense
GGTATTTTTTGTATATATATGAAAAGAATTGAAAATATTTTGGAACAATAAAGTGCTGAAATAGAAATTAGTTTCTAATTAGACATGACTTTGTGTAGTGATAATCACATGACAGCTACCAGCAAAATTTTGAAAGTTTTATTTTGGTTTTGTACCCTACATCTGATGGCCACAGTTCAAAAAAAGTCTTTGTTAGATTTTTAAAATAAAGAAGAATTTTGAAGGAAAGAAAATTAAATAAAGAAAAAACGTGGGACAAAAAATGCAAAAAGGAGGGTGACGTAGAAAAGAAACATTGAACTACCAATTTTAGTGGGCAGTAGCTGAAACATGAAAAATACACGTGGAGATGGGGGCTTAAAAGCAAAGAAAAGGTGAAGGCTACATAATTTAGGTGGTAGTTGAAAAAGAAAAGAAAAGGGGAGCTCAAAAATAAGGAATATGAGCTGGATAACAAGAGGAGACAGTGGCTGGTGTGGGAAGCAATTGAAAATTAAAGAGAAAACCATGGACGTTAGCTACAGAAAAAAAAAAAAGAAGAAGAAGAAGACATTAGCTAGGAGAAAAATCATGGTTTTTGGTAACTAAACTTTATTTCAAAGTTGAAGGAATCCTAGTTATTAAATTTTGATGTTACGAAAGCTTTATTCTTTAATTGAGTTTCTTTATTAATTAAGTATCAATTATGTTTCTAGATTATTATTTGATTATTGGATTTTACAGTTAGGTGCATAACTAGTATGTGGATTTATTTAATCAATTGCTAGATTAAATAAGTTGATGTTCACTTTTTTTAATAAAAGTAGTCAGTAGGATTTTTATTTACTATGTTAGGGATATGATTCTAGGAAAAATAATTTTTTAAGCTAAATATATATTGTATGTATATTGTCTAGTTTGTCTATCTTCTTATTCGTAAAACTATTAATTTGTGACATCCCCACATCGGTTGGAGAGGAGAACGAAGTACGCCTTATAAGGATATGGATACCTCTCCCCTATAGACGCGTTTTCCCTAGCACAACGGCTCGGATTCTTTAAAAAACTCCGAGGTTAAACGTGCTCAGGCGAGAGTAATACTAGGATGGGTGACCTCCTGGGAAGTCCTCGCCTAAAGGGGAAAAACAAAACCGTGCGGGTAGCCGAGTTGAGGGTAGCCGGGTTGAGGGGTAGGCGGGTTGAGGGTTGCGGCCCAAGATACTGGCCCAAGATACCGGCCCAAAGCGGACAATATCTGTAGGCGGGTGGTCTGGGCTGTTACAACCATGATGGACTTAGTATTAGGAAACAAAGGTAGACCTATGGCTAGCATTGTTCGACCAAGAGTCACTACAAATCATTTTGAAATACTACATAGTGTCATCTCAATGGTTGGGTCTTTACAATTTGGAGGTTTAGCTTTAGAAGATTACAATTCACGTATGCAAATTTTTTTTCATACTTTGATCTTTTTAAAAGCAATGGAGTTTTTGAAGATGCAATTAGGATTGGGCTTCTTCTATTTTCTCTAAGAGATAAGGTGAAAGCTTAGTTACCAACACATTTAGCTTCATTACTACACGGGAAGAATTAATGAAGTTGTTCCTTACTAAATTTTTTTCCCACCTATTAAGATTGCAAAGATGAAGACTGAGATTAACTCGTTTATACAATATTAAAATGAAAGCATATATAAGGCATGGGAAAGGTTTAGAGAGATGTTTGCTAAGTTTCCTAGTCATGGATTCAAGACATGGCACTAAGTTGACGTTTTTTACATTGGATTGACACCTTCAACCCATAGCAACATTAATGTTATGGCTGGAGGTAATTTCATGTTCAAGATTGCAACTAAAGACTACAATCTCATTAATGAAAATTTTAAAAATAGTTTTCAATAAATTTTGACTAAGATCTAAGGAAGCCATATGATATTCATGCAGTTAAGGACACAGTATCTCTTGTTGTTTAAGTGGATGTACTGAATAAGAAGCTAGATAGTCTAATGAGTGGAGTTGGTATTAGTTATCATAAAGTTAAATGTGAAATTTGTGGTAATACCTCTCATACATCATTGGAGTGACAAGAAGGAAATCCTTTTGCCTAAAAGCCAGAATAAGCCTAATATGTTGGAAATTTCAATAGGCAAAAAGGAAACCATTTTTAAACACTTATAATCCTTATTAGAGGAACCGTTCTAACTTTTCATAGAGAAATAATAAAAAATACTTGCAACAATCATAACAAATTCAAGCCAATGCTCAAAGACCACCTCCACTGGCTTTAGAGCTAACCAACCTCAAAGAGTCACCTAGTTTTAAAGAAATTGTTTTGAAGTATATCCAATCTAATTAGTCTAGAATGAAAACCAAGAAGCGTCAATTAATATTTTGAAGAATCAAGTTGGAAAAATTACACAATTCTTACAGGAGAGGCTACCCGGTAAGCATCCAAGTACTACTAATTCCAATCCTAGACAGCATGCTAAGATGACTACCTTAAGAAATGGAAAATAGGATCAGAATGAAAGGAAGAAAATTAAAGAGAAAGGAAAGTAAGTGATAGTGGAGAGTGACAAAGAAGAGAACCAAATAAGATATGACAGAAGAGAAAGAGTTATTGAAAGAAGAGAGGAAGTGGAAGAAGAATATCGATTAGAAAGAAGACATGAAAAAAGAGAGAGAGACAAATAAGAATAGAAGAAGAATAAAAAAGGAAGATGATTGTGAGAGTTCAGAGAAGCCACCTAGGTTGTTTGCTAATCCCAATATGTAACCACACAAGCCTAGGATACCGTATCCTCAAAAGTTAAAGAATATGCACTTAGATAAGCAATTTGGGAAATTCTTAGAAATGTTTAAGAAGGTTTATATCAATATCCCATTTTTTGAAGCAATTGCTCAAATGCCTTCATATTCAAAAATTTTTTAGGAAATCCTGTCTAAGAAGAGAAAATTAGAAGAGTATAAGCCTGTA
This sequence comes from Pinacopodium congolense, assembly GCA_028565735.1. Lineage (NCBI taxonomy): Eukaryota > Viridiplantae > Streptophyta > Magnoliopsida > Malpighiales > Erythroxylaceae > Pinacopodium > Pinacopodium congolense. Next base: position 2,956 of record JAOXYD010202190.1, read on the forward strand.
AAGCTAACTGAAAAATGTTTCACTATCTTGTTAAAAAAGTTACCTCCAAAGCTTAAGGATCCTGATAGTTTCACCGTTCCTTGTACAACTAGTAACTAACAATTGATAGGGCTTTGATGGATCTTGGAGCAAGTATTAATCTCATGCCCTTATCTATTTTCAAGAAGTTAGGATTAGAAGAATCTAAACCAACTATGGTATCATTACAATTAGTTGATAGATCTGTAACTTATCCGTAAGGGATCTTTGAGGATGTTTTGGTGAAAGTCAATAAATGTATCTTCCCTGTTGATTTTCTAGTTTTGGATATGGAAAACGACAACACAGTGCCTATAATTTTAGGAAAGCCATTCATGGCTACTGCTAGAGCACTAATAGATGTTTGTGGAGGAAAACTCATTCTCAGACTTCAAGATAAAGAGATTGAGTGTAATGTTAGCTTGAGAGTGAAATTATAAATGCCTAGTCAAATTTAGGAGTCTATTGAGACTCTTTCACTTTTTAATCCTTAATGACTAGGAATTCTTTTTGTTAGATAGGCAATTGTGTTTTTTTTAATCTTATTTTGTATGTTAAGACCTTAATTTAGAATTTGAAGCCTTTTAACATCTGTTTTAAGTTAAATAGTTTAAGTTAAGTGTGTTTTCCTTAGAATACCTTTAGTTTAGTATGTTGATTTGAATTTAAAAATGTTTTTACATTTGATTCGGAAGCAAAATGTTGGATAATCCACTTTATGTTGTTATGACTTGAGTTGTAAGATTTTTTAGGTTAAATTATATTAAAATTGGACTTATTCAGTTGTGGGAAGATCATTAATAGTGGTCTGGGAGCCCTCCATTGATGGATGATTATCCCACCATTGATCCTTCAATTCTGGAGCATCAATGGAGGGCTATTCATCCTACAATGATGCCAATGTAGGATTAAAAGGGTACCGTTAAAGGAAGAATCAACGATAAATACAACATCATTTTACTATTTTTCTTCTTCAACCTCCTCCTCTCCTCTAAATCCCCTCTTTACCCTTTTACATTCAAATCCTCATAACTTTCTCGTTTCTCAACCAAATTATTTGTTTTTTGTGTCCATTTTTCACATTTTCTATCTTATATGAGAATCTACCTTAAAATCTTTTTGAAGATCAAAAAATTTTCTAGAAATTGTTTTAAACTATTCAAATCCCTATTCACCTCATAAGGTACATTTTTTATAATTTTCTCTTAATATAGACCTCTATTTAATTGGTTTTTTGTATCATCGAGTTTAAAATTTAGTTATCTTTCAATTGATACCAATTTTATTCAATATTATTCTCATAAGAAAATCAAGAATATTTTGGTGACCTTCGTCGAAAATTTTTATAATTTTTTCTAACATTTTTATACTCTCTTTTACATATATTTTGAACATTTTCTATTCCAATGACGTCACTGAGAAAGAGATTGGCATATGATTCATCAAAGTTCACCTGTTGGGATAACTTTGATTAGTATCAATCACATCATATGAACGACTTCATCATACACCGTCTGATCCATTCATATCTTGAGGCTCAATTTGACCTCTCAAACACATTTAGGAGCATAGCATGGGAGCCAATTGTGTCATTTTTGGGGCCTTTCTACCATAGTTTGGTTTGTGAGTTCTATTCGAACAACAAGGTTAAGGCTGAGTCTGAAACGATTTAGATTTGGTCTTCTGTGTGAGGTATTTCTCTACTTATCGATCGTGGTTCTATTTTTGTATTACTAAGAGTACCTAATGAGGGAGATGTGTATATTAAGGGTAAAGATATGTTCCGTGGTGATTCAATGTCCATGGATCTTTCTTTATCAATTATGGCTACTAGAGATGATTTAACTTTGACGAGAAATAACAAAGGTTATACCATTGCTAACCTAGGAGTTTGAGAGTGCAGCATAGTTGTCATGATTAGTTCTAATGTTGTGCCCCGAACTAGTGGATTGAAGGAGACGTGTGTGGTTGGTATTTATTTTTTGCATAAGATGTTGTATGGGTTAGGTGCTATTCCTGAATTACCATTTTCTACTTTCATTACTCTTAGTAAAAGGGATATAGTCAAGCTAAAGTGGCCTACCAAGGGTTTTAGCTTCCCTTGTTTCTGGACGAGAATATTGAAGGACACAAAAGTTCTTTTACATTTAGATCAGGTTGAGGATTGTTCTCAATAGACCATGATTAATGATGCCTTACTTAAACTTTGGGTTTTTGTTTATCGTAGAGGGTAATGATGTAAGAAAAGTGAGTGTTAGGCAGCAATAGTTAAACCTAATGAGGTTTCCGAGGTGGCTATAGACAAAGATTCTTTTGAGGACACATAGAGTGTGCATCCACCTCGTCGTTCTTCACATGTCGTATCACAGCCACCTTCTACTAATGATCCTATGGTTGGTTTCATGACTTTCTTCACCATCATGGAGTTTCAACTTTCTTCTGAGATCTCTAATTTACGTAGTGCAATGGATGCCCTTCTTTATGCGCTCACCCTTCGTTTAGCTGCTATGGACTCATGATGATCTCTACTACAGGTGTATCAGTGATCTCATTCTCATAAGGATTGACCTTCGGGTTCAGATAGTCAGAGTCTAGATTTTTAGTTATTTGATGGATTTTTTTCCACTGTTTGTTTTAGGATTTGGTTCTCTTCGTATGTTTTCATTTTAGTTTCGTAGTATAGGTTTTTTTATGCTTTGTTTCAAATTTGATTCCCACATTTTGATGTATTGTGGCTCCTTGATGTACTTAGATTCCATATTATATGAATAGAGCATATTTTGTTATTTTTTATGTTTGTTGCTTTTAATTATTTTAGTTCCTACAAATTAACTATAGTATCCTCAAGTCTATATCAAATGAGTGCACTTCATTCCCAACTCTCCTACATTACGCATTTAAATTTATTTATTAAACATTGAAGGCAATGTTTAGTTTAAGTATTGGGGATGGATCATATTGGTTATACACTTAAGTTTTGTTTATTTAAAACTAATTTGATTTATCATCAATTTCATCATAGTTTATAAATTGTTGAAAATTTTTTCAATTTTAATACTCTTTATTGTCTATGCTTTTGTTTGAATTCAATTATTTTGATAATTTGAGATGTTATATGATTAATTTTCACTATTAATGACTAAATGCCTTTAAATAATTTCATAATTTAGATAATAGATACCTGATGATTAGAATGATATTCCATATATAAAATGCAATTTCCTGAGTAAATTTGTAACTTCTTGTAAGGCACTTTTATCATTCGAAGAAAATGAAAAAGAACCGGAAATAACACAAAAAATTAATTAAAATTAAAATTAATTACTTAATTAGTAAAATAAGCAAGCAGAATCCACTCCTTTAATTTCTAATCTTATATGTATGAATATATATAAATAAAAATAATAAATAATAAATGAAAGAAAAAGAGAGAAAAAGAAATAAAAAAGAAAAAGAAAAGAAAAATAGGAGAGTCATGTATATGCATAGGTTGAAGTTATGAGTGGGGCTAATATTCAGTTGAGTTACAATGACTTAATTGAGTAACTGAGGGTTGTTTACGATAAAATGCTCACATTCGTGTAAAAAAGACATAAATGCCTTCTAAAATAATTTTCTTGAAAAGTAAATTAATTATGTGATTAATTAAATTATGATTTAAATTACTTAGATGATGTGAAAGTGTCGAAAAGATGATGCATTAAACTCAGTGTATTTTTCTTCTACATGTATTGATTTTTGTGTTTTAGGTTAAAGGTTGAAAAATAATGGAATGATTTAAATGCATTTACGATTTGATTTGATTAATTGATTATATAACATTTCCATGTGTCATTATTTTTACGAATGAAGAAAAATTTATCAATACTTGTGTTATTAATTTCGAATTTATTTTCCTATTTTTATATCCTACTATGAAATTGATGATGAATTAATTTTCTTGAGGGCAAGCAAATTCTTAAGTTTGAGGGACTTGTTTAGAGCTAATTTGATTGCATTTTAATTGATTAATTGATGAATTATGGCCCTAATTATGTGTTTAATTAGTAAATTTATGTGTTGATTTATTTAATTTGCAAGATGGTGATCAAATTTGTAGAAATTGGTTAAATGGATTGAATTTTGACTCAATTGTCAACCATTAACGTGGGTCTGTAGGCCAAAGGTGAAGTATGAGCATGGTGCCATTTAAGGATGATCAGCACCAATGAGAATAAGTTAAAATTCGACCATCAAAGGTGGTCTACAACCCATAGTTATGCATAAAAAGGCCCGTCGTTGATGAAGTAGTCAATAATATCCACTCTAAATCTCCACTTTTGGGGCTGTGGCATGTCTCCAATTAATGTTGTTGTCTGATAGCACATTTGGGGGTTCTGGACAACATGAAAAACAAAAGAAAAAGAAGAGGACTCAGATCAGATGGGAGATTGAGATCTAGGGTTTTAATAGACAAGCTCTCTCTTCCTTAATTCGTAAGCTTCAAACACTTTCTATTCCAATTCAGTGTTGTTTTCTAAGTTTCTAATCATTCAAGCTTGTTGTTAGGACACATTTCTGAGTTTGGGAATCACATTCTGGGGTTTCTAACTCATAATACTTATGTGTTTGCTTATATTTTTGGATTAATCAAAGTTGTGTTCTTATACTTCTATCTTTTAATGTTCTTTGATTTTTTACAAGATCTTGATGGATTATAGCTCTGTTGGAGTCTAAAATCAAGTTGGGAGTTTAAAACACATTTAGAAATTTTCTTTGGATATTTATGTAACCTCTAAACTTTATTTTATAGCTCATATTTTCAGATCTATCAAGGGGTGTTGCTTAAAGTGTATATCATGTATGTTTTGATCAAAATGTATGGCTAAATCATTTTTATTGCTAAGGATTGGTGTTTGTACGATATGACAGAGCTTAAAGACATGTTATAGGGTCTGAGTTTTGTTTCTTAAACGTTTAAAAGATCTAAGTTTAGGCTGGCCATCTAGGATTAGAGTTTAAAATAAGTTAAGCTTGAGAAACTATCATAATTTGTTAGAAAAATCAATAAGCAACACAAATTAATCAATTAATGACCAAACCTTGATTTAGAGTTCTGGGTTTAAAAATCTAGCAGACAACTTCTTGAATTTAAAGCCCATTTACCAGATTTAAAATATAGCCAAACTTTTAACTAAGTTAAATGGAGATAAAGAAAAGTCTTAGCCATAACTTTGATTTGACTTTGTGAAAGAAATCAAATTAGCTATAAATTTTTATTGAAGCTCAATTAAATCATCAATCATCTAATCCTTAGCTAATTTATACATTTGGTAAGTTTTAGAAATTTTTTAAACTAATGAAAAATGAATTTTGAAGTGTTTAAACCACATTAAACTAGTTTAGAAATTTGAAGGTTTTAATCAATTTATTTGGATTTTTATATATAATTGCAATCATATTAATCTAGTAATTAAGAATATTTCCTTGTAGGATCGACATTCGGAATCCTAATTTTACTCAAATTTATTATGTCAGGGATAGGTGGACTTGCTTAAATTTCGTTGTTTTTCAAAGTAAAATCATTAAAGGAATTTCAATTTTCTAAGTCACCTAACCAACACAACATTATGGCATATGCTAACATCCCATATAAGCATAAATACAGCCAAAGAAACAAACATTTTATACATTTAAGGTGTTATCACAATCCTAGGATGGCATATAATTCACATGAAAGAGGAGTTAGAATTGCATATGTACCCAAAAACCTGAAGACTCATTATAAGAAATATTCATACAACACACCTATGATATCTGATTTTTGTGGTGAATATATGCATTTTGAGAGGTTTTATTTTGTCAAATAAAAATTTTAACAAACTCTTAAGAAAATAGGCTAAAAAAACAAATAATAAGGAACCATTTAAGTTTGGGTTCCAAAATCACATTGATTGCTTTGTTTTATAGGTCCCAAAAGAAAAGTGAATGCTATACCATCCACTTATTCCACCAAAACCTAAAAATGATTATAAATGATACTATTATAATTCTTTTTACATGGAATTAACACTTTCAGTTCCCATAATGTGAAATATTATTTTTATTATGATTATTGAGATTTTATAGATATTTCTTTTTTTTAACTTTATAAATAAACTGAAAGAAAATATATTGACTAAAAATGGTTTAAAAACAAACCTATAAGGCCAAATTTGTATGTGCACCTAAAATATGTATATTTCTTTACCATGTATGTCACTATTAAGTGGCACTAAAGGAATATCATACGAGGATTCATCAATGAAATCTCCAAGAGTTAATTTTTTAGAAAAAATTACCAAGAGCTCTTACATGAACCAAACAAGCATATTATGAAAAAAATTGGGGAAGAAGGCATAGTAACCAGTAGTTTTCATAAAAGTGATACACACTTGCTTTCTTATTGATAGTGTTTTAGAACAATGGTTTGGCATATATTTATTTTAGTAAGAAAGAATTTTTGCATTAAATGGAGGAAGATAGATTGATATTTGAAATTCATAGAAGAGAATTAATTTTTATTTTACAAATGCTTTCCATGTACTCTTTGCCCATATGATAGATTTTTTAAGGCGGAGGGAGGTTAAATAATTTTTTCTTTTTTATGGTAATAGATTCATATATAATGAAAATAATGAAGTTCTATGTCTAAGAGTAATATTAAAGGTCTAATGACAAGAACTATGACCAATCACATGACAAAATTTATTCAAGGATTAATCATAAAGTTGTAAGAGAAGGAAGGTATTCTTTAAAATCAAAAGAAGTCATCCACATTATTCACCTTTCTGCATGTTCTAGATGAGGAGTAGGCATTTGTAAGTAATTTTAGCCTAAAGAGGCTAAGTTTGAGTGTTTAAGAGTAGGAGATGTCACACTAATTTGATATTAGGTGGAAAACAACCCACTAGAATAGTGTCATTATCCTCTTTCATAAAGTTTTATTCTTTGCCTCATAAATAAAAATTGAAACCTTACAAATAGAAGTAAAATGACATCCAACAATAGTGCTATTATACTTCCCAAAATTGTCATTATGGTCTCAAATGAAGATAAAAGATCAACTACCCTTCCTAATTATGTCTTTTAACCTAGATGTATGCAATGTTTTGGGTATGAGGCTGTTGGAGAACTATGGTTATTTTGAATTTTATAATTTATGATTTTTCTCTAAAGATAATAAATTTACTGGTGAATCTTTTGAGATTTTTTAAAATTAGAGTTCAATTTTTAAAAGTTTTCAATTTAATGATCAATTATTTAAAACATGTTTAATTTAAGCAAAAAGGCAGACTATGTTAATTTTTCCATATGTAGCTAACAGAACTTGACATTTGATCATCCATAAGAGAAAAATAGACACATGGATTTCTATATATACAACCTTATTACTAAAAAATCTTTAAATATTTTCAATCTAGTGACCAACTATTTGAAAATTTTCACTTTAGTGCCTAACTTTTAAAAGTTTTCCAATTATTGATCAATTATTTTAAATTATGATAAAATTAAATTATTTGTCATAAAAATAATAAGCAATTAACATATCAATATTTTATTACAAAGTATTATATAACGAATTTTAAGTTTAATTAATGAATATTTAATTATATGTTACAATCTCTTTAAAAAAAATATTCGAGATTTAGACTTGATAAGTCTTTGATATAAAGGAAACAATTCAAGAAAAGATATTTTAAATTAAATATATAGTAATCATAAAATATCTTTTATAAATAAATTTATATTTGAAGACATAATATTGATTTATAAAAAAGCATAAATATAAGCATATAAAATAACTTTTTTCTTTAAAAGATTGAAAATTATTCCATTGAGAAAACACAATGTATGGTCTTAAGATAAGTTCTTAAAATTTTTTAAAGAATTTTTTTTGATAGTTTTGATAATTCGACCAACTATAAAAATTTTTTTAGTAGTTTTGATACCCTATAAATTAAACCTTTTATAGTATATATGACATAATTTTTTTTGAAGATATCGTTTTCTCTTATACAAGAAAAGAAAATATAATTAATTTAAAAAAATTTAAAACTTTTTTTAAATTTTTTCTATTCTAAATGTTTGCGCCATTCTATTCATTAATTTTATATTGATAAATTTTACTTTAAACTAAAAAATTTCAATGTATTTTTTCTTATGATAAAGCCTTATATTCAATTTTTTCAATAAAATAATTTTCAATCTTCTGATAAAATAAGTTCTTTTTTATGTTTATATCCATTCTTTGTTATAAATCAGTAATATATCTTTAAATTCAAATTTATTTATAAAAAATATTATGTGGTTACTATACATTAAATATAAAGGATTTACTTGTGAATCGTTTCCTTTTTTTAGGGTTATTATAGTTTTATAATACATTCAACCTTCACTTTGTTGAATAATTAACATCACTAAATTAATTTAAGAGATTTTATTCATGTACGAATTTCTTCCCTTCATTCTTCCATAACTTTGCTTTTGATTAACATGTTTGGCTTACCTAATTTTAAATTTGAGTTTTAGACTACTCAAGGTCTAAAGTTCATGTCATTTGATATTAGAGCCTTATTCTACAAATCAAGTGTTATCTATCTTTACTTGTCATAATTCGCTTATGTTACATTGACTCATGTTTGTCTGAATCGTTGTTTCCTTCATTTTTCATTTCCTCTACGTACCAAAAAATTGTTGCTTTTTTTTACTCAAATGTAGTGTCATGTTTGTCTTTTGAAATTTATATTTCAAACAAAAAGGGAAAAAGAGGAAAAAAAAGAAACCAAAAGGAGTAGAAAAGTGAAAGATCAAAATGTTGAAATTTACATGCTCAAGTGATCATTTTCCTAATTCATTAAATAAAAAATTTAATCCACAATTCCTTAGTTTCACATTTCTTCCCAATCAATTTTACCTCTCTCGTATTTTTTGCATTTGAATATTAAATTCTAAGCCATTTAATTATATTCTTTGTTTTATTCCTTGAAGTTATTTCTCTTTCCTAATAAAGTCATTTAGTTAATATTTCTTTTAAGTTTGGTCATTATTTGTTTTGTATTTGTAATACCATAGATAGAGTTATTTTTAAAAAACTTGTAATGCTGAAATTGAGTAGTAAAAGGCGTGAGTGATGAGAATAATATCAAGAAAAGATATATTCGAGTCAATTAAAATTGAAAAAAATATTATATTGACAGTAAACCTGTGAGATAAAGTGTGAGGTTAATTGATTCTCATTTTTTATCACTAACTTTGTCTTTTGAGAAATCAATATAAGTAGTGGTAAAGATAAAGATGTGCATCTCAAGTCATTTAAGAAGGTTGACCAAGAGCAATTCCAGGCACACAATACATGATCTAATAGCATGGATTCTCATTCTAGGTTTAGAATTTACAAGAGGCCCATGATTGAGGGTTAAAAAAGCTAGAGCTTAGAGTATAAGGAGATTAGTTAAAGTAGAGGAGTGAGAGTTATTACAAGATCAGATAGTAGTACAATAGGTATCAAAATTCAAATTTTGGTCCATTAGGGAAGGAATAACATTGAGTTATATTTAGAGCAAGATGGGAAGTTGGAAGAGAAGAAGGTTAAATTAGTAGCAGTGGAGTTTACGAATAATGATAACATTTGATGGGATCAATTGGTGTTTAGTAAGTGTAGCAATGGAGAAAGATGCATTCGTACATGGGAGTCGGCGAAGATGGTGATGTGGAAGATATTCATTCCAAGGTATAATTAGAGAAAGTTGTAGAGTTTGACCTAAGGATCTAAGAGTATGAAGGATTACTACATGGAGATAGAGGTAGTCATGATTAGAACCAATGTAGAAAAAGATCCCTGGGCTGCAATACAAGATCCTCTAGTGGGTTGAACAAGGAGATAACTAAAATAATGGAGCTAAAATATTATATAAAGATGGATGACTTGTTACACAAGGCAATTGAAGTGGAGAAACATTTAAGGTTCAAACATTCTACTATGACTAGTAAGACTTTTTCTCATAGATTTCTATGGATGGAACATAAACTCATTCCTAAGATGTAGGAGGAGACTAAACATGAGGAGGTGGATACATCTAAAGGTCAATATGAACTCAAATCATTTTTTAAATATTAGGATATTATATGTTTCGAGAGGAAATGATTTGGGTATATTGTATCACAATGTCCAAAGAAGAGGGTGATGGTGATTAAAAAAAATAGTGATGTGGAGAGCATAAGTTCTACTAATGATGAGATGTCACAGTTGGATGATAAGAGTGACATAGGGATCAAGGAGCCTATAATTTAATAGTTGCTAGTGACTAGGTTAACTCTTAGCATTCATCCTAAATGGGATAGTAAGGAGGTGAAAGGGGTGCATATGTTTCATGATGATGTAATGTAAATAATAAGATATTTAGTGTGATCATAGATAGTGGGAGTTATACTAATATGACAAGTAACTTATTGATTAAGAAGTGAAAGTTGTTGACCTTGAATTATCTTAAACCATATAAGTTATAGTGGTTTAATTGGTATGGAGAGATTAAGTTAAACAGATATTATTGTCATTCTCTATTAGGAGTTATAAGAATGAAGAGCTTTATGGTGTGGTACCAATGCATGTAGGTCACTTATTGTTAGGATGAACACGACGACTTGATAGGAGAGTGATATATAATGAATGCAAGAATTGGTATTCCTTCATCTTGCAAAATCGAAAAATTACATTAATACATCTTAAACCACTAGAGGAATATGAAGACTAAGTGATGATTAAGAACATGTTTTGGTTGAGATCAAAAGAAAGGGAGAGTATACAAAAGACTAAGAAATGCATGAGAGAAAAGAGTTAGAGTACATAAAAGAAAGGAAGTGTCTAGAAAAAAAAAAAAAGAGAGTGGAGAGAAAAATAAGGGGATGAATGTCAATGATAAAAAAAAAGGAGATTGAGAGTATAATATCAGTTAGGCAACCATTACTTCTATTTTGTGCAAGGACTTACTTTTGCTACTAATGATCTTAACCCATCTTATTTAATGTTTTATTTTCTTATTGTATGAATTTGAAGACTTATTTCCTGATGAAATTCCATATTGGTCTCCATTAATAAAAGCTATTGAACATTAAATTCACTTCATTCTAAGACTCTTAGTACTAAACAAAACAACTTATATGGTGAATTCTATAGAGACAACAGATTCAAAGACAAGTTAATGAGTTGTTGCAAAAAGGATTCATGAGGGAAAGTTATGAGGGAAAGTTATGAGGGAAAGTCTTCATTCATGTTCCATTCCTATCATTGTAGTGCCGAAAAAAGATTGAACGTGGTTTATGTGCATAAACTACAAAGTCATTAACAAAATCACTATAAAGTATTGATATCCTATCCCTATGCTAGATTATTTTCTTGGTGAGTTGCATAATGCTAGCTTATATTCTAAGATTGATTTAAAGAGTAGGCATTATCAAATTCTAACGAAAGAAGGACATGAGAGGAAAATAGCATTTAAAATTAAACAGGGTTTATATGAGCAATTAGTGATACCTTTTGGATTAATTAATGCTCTTAACACATTCATAAGGCTAGTGAATCATTCTTTTCATTCAGTTGGTTAGATGTTATTCTTAATGCATTATGCAATGCTAATGTATATTTTAAGATCGATTTAAGAAATAAGTACTATCAAATCCAAACGAGAAGGAGATAAGTGAAAAAATGCACTTAAAACTAAACACTGCTTATATGAATGGTTACTAATGCCTTTTAAATTAGCTCCTAACATATTTATGAGGCCAATTGATAGTGATGAATTTTATAGTATTTCTATATATGTTTCAATATGATTTCATCCCTATTTTGGGGTTTAAATGCCTAGATTATGTTCCATTTAAGTTTACAAGCAAATTTGACCTAAGGAATTAAATACGAGTTGAAATGGTCAAGTTTATAGTAGAATTTGAGCACAATTAGAACTAGAAGAGCTGTGGAATCAATTTAAGGACTTAGATAATCATGTTATGAAGTTCCACACCAAATTTCAAAGTCATCTTACAAGCCATGAAGGATGCATCAAAACAAGCAATAGAAGCTCAATCAACCATTAGTTTTGGTGTTGGTGATTCATGTGATGCATTAAGTACATTTTTATAACTCATATTGCTATAAACTTTTATCGAGTGCAAGAAAATCATGTAATGAACCTTCATGTGAAAATTTATGGTAATTAAAGGTGTATAAGAGGACCTAGAGTACAAATGAAAAGAAGAGTAGAAGTTGTCAAATTCTGAGACTTAAACAGCTCCCGTAAAACAATGTTGTTTAGGTCCCCAGCAATCGTCATTTAATATATTAAAAAAAATAAAAAGGAAAAACTTGAATTTTGCTTCTCCAAACACATTAAACCTTAGAAGAGACATATAAATAAAGTGAGGGAGGCTATTTCCAATAGTTTAAGCTCCCACTTAGGTACCCTTTGGTTTTTTTAGTGTTTTCCTTGTTTTTGCTAAGGTTTTCATCTTCTTTGCTTCTCTTTTCATGTTCTTTCCTTAGATTAAGTATATTAGGTGTTAAACTATGGTTTATTAATGGTTTAGCTGCTTTTTATTTATTTTTGTGCTATTTTCTTGATGTATTTTTTTTTAGATTCATTAGATTAGTTGTAAATCCTTAATTTTTGTCAATATAGTGCTTTCTCTTAATTTTTCTTGCCTTGTTCTTGACAAATTATTAATGTTTTCTACATTTATTTTTTCCTTTTTTACTTAATTTCAAATTTTGTTATTGTGATTTTGTTTATGCTAGCTTTTTTTTCCATAGGTTTTGAAGATATCTGACGGATTAATAGGTTCTAGTTGTGAGAATTGATTGGATTTTAAATAGGCATTATGATTTATGATAAGAATGAATTGGAATTCAAAATTAATTCCATGAATTAGGGATTAATTCAAAGGATTGGCCATCCTAGGTATAAATTCTAGTTCAACTGCTATGATTTAGCTTTCGATTCACAATTGTAGGCAAACTTAATTAATTAGTCTAGAGTTCAAATTATTGAAGTTACATAGTTTGAGCTTGTGTGATAATGGCTTAGGTTAGCTGTTCCTTAGTGTGTTAATGATGTTCCACTATTAAATCTAGAGAGCTTGTTATGCATTATCGCGTGATTAGGGGTAAGTTTTCAATCTATAGGACTTATATAAAATTTGAAGACCTACGACGTAAGATCTTGTTTATATCTACAGGCTAGCATCTTATGAATAGAATAATTGATGTTTTCAATGATTGATTATAATTAAAAAATCTAGATAATATCTTTTGCTGATCTTTCTATATTAGTTATTTATTTCTTGAATTTTTGTGTTATTGTTTGTTTCCTCGTTAGGTGTCTCTTAATTCCTTCACATCCAAGGATTTTCTTTAATTTTCTTTTTCCTTTGTATAATATTGGGAATAACTATCGAACACAACTAGTTCTCAATGGGATTGACCCTGACTTGCACTCCTACATAGTATATTAGTGAGGTATTTATTATTTAGGGAGCAAGTGATAGCTTTATCTCTAATTAATCATGTTTTTCATTCTTTCATTAAAAATTGGACATTTTTTACTTTGATGACATTCTAGTATATATTCTCAACCTGGATGCAGATATAGGATATTTACATGGATTTTTAAGTTCTTTGAGAGAGTTGGTCGACAACTAAGAGCATAAACAAGGTCTAAGGTTTTCATGAATTGGAAAGTTTCTATTGGAAGTTTGTGAAGGATTTTAGTTATATTGCCACTCTATTGAATGATGTTATTAATAAGAATTTTGTGGATGACGTCCATGATAAAGACTACAGCATATTGTAGGATAAAGGCCAACGGCTTAAATAATCTTTAAGATTTTTTTTTCATATATTCAAGTCAGACTATAATATTATAAAAGGTTAAGCCCTAACATTTAAAAAATGTTAAAAAAAACCTTAACTTGTTTAATACATTTAAAGCACACCTTGAAAATTTTAACACTAATAACCTCCAATTAAGAGTGCCACACTTCATTTCAAAAAAATATTTTTAAGCCACGTTGCATAGCACGCTTATGATTTTTTTATCTTAACTTTTGAAATAATCAATTCTCAAAGCTTCTTCTTCTTCTTTACTCCATCAAAACTTTTTTCTCTTGCTCTTAATATTAGCTCTTAGGTGTTAAAGAAATTATGAGATTTGTTGGTTTTTTATGAGCTGGTCCCAAGCTATCAAATAAAAACTTACTAACTACATAAACTATGTAGTAATGGAAATGCCATTTCAAATGTTGTAAGAGAAAGGAAAGAAAACACCCTAAAAATATGAAAGTGAAATAAGCTAAGATGCAATGAATGGAAATAAAAGGCAAACAAACAGAAAATTTAACAATAGCAAAGAAGTGGGTTAGGGATATCTTCAGGATTTAGAGATGATTGTTGATCCTTAAATCTAATTAAGAGGTACTCTAGTAATGGTGTTAGCCTATAGGATCGAATAAGCTCTTAAGCCCTCACTTAGATTAGGATGTTACGTAATGGATGGTCAAGCCTAGAAGCAACTCCTAATTTATGACATTAAATCTAAGTCCCAAACCAACCTAGATATACAAGCTATAAATTAAGCATAAATTCCACTCAATCTTACAATTTTCATCCCTTCATCCTTTTAATATATCCAAACTCCTAAAAGAATTAGCCACACATATTTAAGCTACTTAAAAAAAAGATTAAATGAAAATAAGTCATACTTAAGCAATTAAAACAAAACCTGGAAAATTAACAACTAATCCATGAAATCAAAATTCAAAACTTTACTTAATGCAAACTTATATTACTTAAACTAAAGGGAAATTAACTAAAACCTAATTAACCAATAGTTAATTTAACATGTTGAACACAAATTCCAGCTTATATAAATTGATTAAATTTTGAAATTTAATGATCCAAAGCCTAAGAACATGCATAAAGACTAACTACTAAGCATAAATTAACCAAACACATTAATGATAAATGAAACTTAATGAAATAAGTATTCAAACAAGTTTATATTCAATCAAAACAAATCTACAATTATTGAACTCAAACCTTAAACAAGATTAATAAAGTCTGGAAAAATAAAATTTTAAAAACTCCATACTCAAATAAATAAAAAAAGGTTCACATATTGATAAGAAATTAAACTATAAACTTATAAACATCTAAACTAAGCATTCTTAAAAGAAAGACATTGATAATAGCTAGAAAAATATGAAAACTTGAGCTGGAACTTTAACATTCGAACATAGAGTTAAAATAAACAAAGATTAAAACCAGCTTACACATATTCAAAGTTGACAATTGAAAACAAGAGAAAGCTAAAACCAAAAATCAAGAACAAATGACAATGAGACAAATCAAGGGTGCAGCCGAATTTTTTGATCAAAGAGAATGGTCCAAGTTCCTTTATAAATCACATCTCTTTCTGAACTCCCCACTTCTCCAAGCAAAGCACTCGAAGAACATGATCAAGATGCCTCCAATGCAAGCAGCCATTGTCCCCACCAAGAAGCTCGTCAAGTGTCCACTTCTTAAAAAGATTCTAACTATCGAAGAGAGGATTCATGGTGTCCACACATGGCTACTTTGTGCTGCCACTTTTGCTTCATCTTTGGGTCTCTGAATGCCTCCCTCTTTGTGATTTTTTTAACATCTCTGCCTCTTTTTTTTTCTGCCTACTTTTCTTATTTTTTTCCTATGTTTTCTTAGCAAAGCAACTTGACTTCCAAGTCAAGAAAAGGGCTTCCTTCATGAAATTTTTTCTATTTTTTATGCCAAAGAGCTTCCATTTTATTCCCCTTATGATAGCCTTTTCCCAAATCAATTATTGAGTTTTATCTTGCTTGTAACATCAATGGGCTACCCTAATGATGTATGTAAAGCTTCAAAATGTCATTGCTATTTTACAAAAGCAAGCTTCACTCTTTTACTCCATTTGCATTGTAAAAAACATTTTAAAAGAGCAAATTCATCCAAATAGGAGTAACATATTCATTAAATAAAATGCAACATAATTTATGAATTTTTAAATAAAAAATAGGAATGAAATAATATGAATTTGACTACAAAGATATAATAAAATTCATTCTTATCAAATGCACCCACAATTGAACTGTTGGTTGTTCTCAAGTAATTCAAACATAACCAAAATATTCTAACAATTCATTTTCCAAGATATCAAGCAACGTATATTAGACAATCAAGCTCCATCACCTCCATGTTGTGCACTTTAAATCCCTTAAAGTAGGGCTTGATATGATGCCCATTAAATTTAAACTCTTTCCCCATCTTGTCACTTCTGATCTCCACTACTATATGGGGATATACCTGGATAACCTCAAAGGGACCTATCCTTTAGTAGGGTAACTTACCTGGAAAAATTTTGAGGTGTGAATGATATAAAAAGCACTTTTTGACCCACCAAAAATATATTCCCAAACATGTTATGATCATGTAATGTTATAGTCTTCTCCTTATAAATCCGAGCATTCTTGAATGCTTCATGTCATAACTATTCGAGCTCTTGTAACTGTAATCATCTATGGGAATCGATGGCTTCTAACTATATGTTGCACTTCTTAATTGCCCAGTAAGCCTTGTGTTCTAACGCCACTAGGCGATGGCATGACTTCCCCAAAATAAATCTGTAACAACATTCCTAATGAGGTTTTATATGCATTTTTGTATTTTCATAAGACGTCGTTGAGGTGAAACTCCAATCCTTTCTACTAGGATTCACCTTCTTCTCAAAGATGGACTTGATCTCTCAGTTAGACACCTCAACTTGGCCATTTATTTGAGGGTGATAAGCAATTGAGACTCGATGCAACACTTGGATATTTCTTTTAGAGTGCCTCGATTGTCTAATTGCAAAAGTGAGTCTCCTTGTCATTGATGATGGCTCATAGGACTCCAAACTTGGACAAAACGTTAGATTTCAAGAAATCTGCAACCACTCGATAATCATCAATTCAGGTGGATTTTGCTTTGACCTATTTTGACACATAATCAATTGTAAGCATAATATATTAAAATCCAAACCAGAAAGGAAAGGGAACCATAAAGTCTGTGCCCAAAACACAAAAAATCTCAAAAATTAATATGGGAGTTTAACGCATTTCCCCATGGGGACCTGACGTACCTATGCACTGACAATTGTCACAAATCCTACAAAAATCATACGCGTCTCGAAATAGAGATGGCCAATAAAACCCATACTCCAAAACCTTGCGAGCTATCTTATTTGGTCCAAAATGATATCTGCATGTATAAGAGTGACAAAATGTCAAACTAGAGAGAAATTCACTGTCAGGTACGTACCTTCTAATGACCTGGTTCATACAAAATTTCCAAAATTAAGGATCATCACAAACATAAAACTTTTTTTTGGCTTTTCATCCTCTCCTTTTGTGCCTTGGTCAAATCTAGATGAAACTTATAACTAACCAAGAAATTAACTATATTTTTGTATTAGGGGGCATTGAGCTATATTGCATGCAATAACTCATCTAGAAAATCATTTTTGATTGGCTCTCTCTCAGCCCCATGCTCTACTAAACGGCTCAAATGATTTGATACTCTGTTCTCCAAGCCTTTATTGTCTTTTATCTCCACATCAAATTCCTATAGTATGAGTATCCGATGGATGAGCCTTGGATTTGGCTCCTTCTTTTTCAATAGGTACTTCAAAGCTATATGATAAAAATAAACAAAAATCTTAATACCCAATAAATAAGATCTAAATTTATCCAAAGAAAAGACTACTGTAAGAAGCTCCTTTTCTGTAGTGGTGTAGTTTGCTTGAGCATCGTTAAAGGTCTTTGAGGCATAGTAAATGGCATAAGGGATCTGCCTTATACTTTGGCCCAAAACAGCTCCAATAGCATGGATGAAGGCATCACACATAAGCTCGAATGGCATATACGAATTTGGTGGTTGTAAGATTGGTGTAGTAACCAACTTCTCCTTTAAAGCATCAAATGCCTTCTTACACAGTTCATAAAAATCAAACTTGTTGTCTTTCTAAAGCAACCTATACAATGGTTGTGCAACTTTGAAAAAGTATTGAATGAACCTATAATAAAAACCTGCATGGCTAAGAAAAGATCCAACTTCCCACACAGAAGTAGGTTAAGGAAAAGAAGAAATAAGGTCTATCTTGGCTTCATCAACCTTAACACCCTTGGCAAAAACCACATGTCCTAAAACTATCCCTTGTTGATCCATAAAATGATACATTTCAAAATTAAAAACAAAGGTAATTTCAAGACATCTCTTAAGTAGCAAAATGAGGTCATCTAGGCATTTCTCAAATGAATCCCCATGCATGGTAAAATCATCCATATCAACATCAATGATTTTCTTAAGTTATTAGAAAAGATACTTACCATGCAACTTTGAAAGGTGTCAAGGGCATTGCACAAACTGAAAGGTATCCTTTTGGAAGCAAAGGTTCTATATGTGCATATGAAGGTCGTCTTCTCCTGGTCCTCCAAAGTGATAGCTACCTACATGTAACCTGAGTACTCATCAAGAAAGTAGTAGTAAGCACGACCAGAAATACTTTCTAACATCTTATCATTAAATGCTTAAGGAAAATGGTCCTTCTACTTATTGAGTTAAGGTTGTGATAATCCATGCAAACTCTCCATATATTCTACACTTGAGTTGGGACAATCTCTCTTATCTCATTTTACATAATTTTAATGCTTGACTTCTTGGGAACCACATGCAAAGGAGTTGCCCACTTGTTGCCAGAGATGGGGTATATGACACCCACATCTAGCAA
>JAOXYD010202206.1:0-21816 GCA_028565735.1 Pinacopodium congolense
ATATGGTTTAAAATTATATAATAATTAATATATTGTACTTTTCATATTGTTTAATATACTTTAAATAATTTTTATATGCATAACTAATTTTTATTACAAAATAAAATATAGTTAAAATCAAAAGTACTTTTTATTTTTATGATACCAAACAATATACTCTATGAAACTCATTTAAAAAAGTTCTTTTTTAAATGACAGCCAAAAAATCAACTGTCTTCTTAAAAAATTTCTTTTCAGAAAAGTTCTACAGAAAAAAACTCTACAAACAAAAGCTCTACTAAAATAGGCATATCCAAACAGGCATTTAATAACTTCATTTAGTCAATAGGAGCATAATGTGAGTAGAGCACTATTCTTTGATATGAATAACTATTCATATTGGAAAACTAGAATAAAAATTTTCCATATGGTTAAAATTTTAGATATGTGGGAAGTAGTGATACCAAGTCGTACATTCCCACCAAATTTCTAGTAAATGAAAAAGCACCTAAAGTAAAGGAAGAGTGGAACCATAATGATAAAAGAATGATTCACTGAACAATTAGATTGTTCATATTCTATTTTATGTTCTAGGTAAGAATGAGTTTAATAAAGTGTCCATGTATAAAATAACACATGAAATTTAGCATACTTTAGAGGTTACCTTTAATGGCATAAATCAAGTGAAGAAGAGTAAAGTTTCCATGGTCACTTACCAATATGAATTGTTTCTTATGCATCATGATAAAAGTATTTCAACCATGTACACTAGATTCATTGACATTATTACTGTATGAAAAGGTTTGGGAAAATCTTATACTAATATTGAATTAGTGAGAAAAATTCTTAGGTTTTTATTGAAGATATGGGAGACTATTGTGATCACAGTTTAGGAGATTAAAGATATGGGCACCTTATCCTTGGAAGGGCTCATTAGTTCCTACCTCATATATGAGATACGATTTAATGATATAAAAGAAGAGGAGATGGTGACTAAGAAGAAAAACTTGTCATTTAAGGTCTTTACAGAAGTTTCAAGTGATGAGGAGACTTCATCAACTAAGAGTGATGCTGTGGACATAGCCCTCTTTATAAGAAAGTTCAAGAGATTTTTAAAGAAAAAGGACTTTGAAAGAAGAGAGATCAAGTAAATTTGAATCTATAAGAAAATCTTATAATGTTAATTTTTTTAATATAGGAAACCAGGACATATGAAGTCCCAATGTTCCACTTCTCAAGGATAATGAGAAGAATGAGAGGATTGGCAAGAAGGAAGAGAGGGACAATAAAAATAAGAAGGAATTAAGGGCTACAACATGGGATGATTTAAGCAATTTCGAGAGTTATCATTCAAAAGAAGAGACAACCCATATATGTTTCATAGCTATAGGGAATGATTTACCTTCTTATTCTTATTCATGTGATGAAGATTATGATATAGATGACAAACTGACATATGATGAGCTAGTAGAATATTTAAAAGACATGACCTTGAAAAGGAAGAAGATATCTTATAAGTATAAGAAAACTTGAAAATATTAAACATAAGTATGATAGAGAATGATATGTTGAAAACTAAAATGCATAACATGGTAGAAACTAAAAGTGTGGATTTTGCTTATAATGATGATATATATAATTTAGTGCAAGAGAATGAGTCTTTAAAGAAGAAAGTCAATGTCCTTATGAAAACTTTGGTTAAATTTACTGAGGACAATGAAAAAATGAAATGAATGCTTAGAACTCAAAAGGTATCTAATGATACACATGGATTAGGATTCACTTAGGAGAGTGTTTCGACTAATGACAATAAAACATTTGTAAAGGGTATGATCTTAGACGATAAGCATGTATCTATGTGACCTTTTAAAAATATTGCATCAACTTCTAGATCCCAATATAGGAGATAACATCATGCACTTATGTATAGAGCTAGAATAAAAGCTAGAAGGAAAATGCATTAATAAAAGAATAGGCATAATTTTTATAAAAATGCATAAGTATAATATAATGCATTTAGGCCTTATATAAGCAAAAATCGTCCAGCACATTATCATACTCCTTATATGCATGTACATAAAATTAGGAGCATTTCTCGTTATCATCCTAGGTCCCATTTCTAATCTAAGTAGAACATGCTTTCATACATATAATGCACTTATGGTTTGTTATATTTATGGAAGTTTTAGGTATATTAAGAGACTTTACTATGATAAACAAAAATGGTTGTATAAACCACCATGAGTTTGGAATGTTAGAAAGGTCACTAATCTCCAAGGAACCAAATTAGCAGGGGTAACTAAAATAGAATGAATTCTTTATTTTTTAAGAATCCAAAAAGAGGAGCAAATGGTATGTAGATAACGGATGCTCAAGGCATATAATGAATTATGCATCTCAATTCATCTCTCTCAAGAGCAAAGATGAAGGATATATGACTTTTGGAGACAATGTTAATAGTAAGATAATTAACATTGAAAATTTTAGTAAGAAAAATCACACTATTATTAAAAATGTGCTTTCAGTTTGTGGGTTCAAGTATAACTTATTTAGTATAAGTCAAATTTATGATAAGATTACAAAGTGTGTTTTAAAGGAAAATCATGCATTATTTTTAGGATATTAGATAATAGCATCGTATTTATTGGTAAGAGAGAAGGAAATAATTTATATTATTGATTTTAATGGTCTCCTTAACCATGATGTGAAGTGTTTTGTTTTTGTTTTTGTTTTCATTAAATGAATATATTTGGATGTTACATAGGAGATTAGGACATGCAAGTATGAAGCTTATCTCCAATCTAAACAGGTAGCAACTTATGAGTGGACATACCAAAGCTCAAGTTTGAGAAGGATAAGGTGTATGGATCTTACCAAATGGAGTAGTAACCCAAAAGTACTATTAAAAGTAACAAGTGGTAACATCTTCTAGACTTGTGAAACTTTCACATACGGATTTATTTGTTCCTGCTATGGTTGTTAGTTTAGAGGTAAATCATACATTGTAGATGATTGTTGTAGAATTAAATAGGTTTTGTTACTTACTAGTAAAGATGAGTATTTTAGGTCCTTTGAAAAATTTTCAAGGAGTCCAAAATAAGAAATACTTTACAATTGCATCCATTAGGAGTGATCATGATAAATAATTTAAGAATGAGTTGTTCAAAACCTATTGTGATGAAAATTTTATCTTTCACAACTTTTCTACTCCTAAGACCCTAAATAAAATGGTGTTTTTAAGAGAAAAAAAAGGATTTTAAAAAATGTTTAGGACTATGATCAGTGAATATAACCTTCCTAAGTATTTTTTAGCACAAGATATATAGCATGTACATGTCATATATTTAATAGGTTCTATATAAGACCAACTATGGATAAGACATTATATGAATTTTGGCATAAAAAAACCCAAATATGATTTATTTGAAGATTTTTATGTGTAAGTGTTATATTTTAAATACCAAAGATAACTTAGAAAAGTTTGATTCCAAAAAGATGAAGGCGTTGTTATAGGATACCTTTTTACTAGCAAGACACATAGGGTGTTTAATAAGAGCAGTATAGTGATTGGAAAGTCAATACATGATGTTTTTCATGGGATTAATCCTTTTGATGTTAAGAAAAGTTTTGGAGATGTTAATATAGGTTTATAAAAGGATTTAGAGACATTAGGTCTAGAAAAATAAAAGGAGGATCATCAAGACACTTCTTATGAAACAAGTGAAAGCATTACTAGACCAAGTGAGGGTAACTGAAAGGATGAGGAAATGCTATCAAATTGGAGGCATAAGAATATCATCCTACAAATCAAATTATAAGTGATGTGTAAATAGATGTAGTTGTTAGATCCTTATGCAGAGATTTCTCTCATATTACTTTTATTTGTCAAATTAAGCCTAACATTATCGAAAAAATACTTGTTGTTGAGATAGGCAATATTGTGAGATAAAAACTTGATAAGTTAGGCCATATGGTGAGAAACAAGGTTAAGTTAGTAGCTAATGGTTATAACTAAGAGGAAGGAATTGATTAAGAAGTGAACTTTCCGTCTATAGTTAAGTTAGAGGCAATTAGATTGCTACTTATATTTGCATATTATATAGGTTTTAAAAATTTCTAAATGGATGTTAAAAGTTAATTTAAATGGTTTTTTATTTTAAAAAAAGCTTATGTTGACCACCCCCTGACTTTGAAGACTATGATGCACCAAATCATATTTACAAAATTTCAAAATCTTTATATGATTTAAAACAAGCTTCTAAAACTTAGTATGAAAAATTTGAGTGCATTTCTTTTAGAAAATTATTTAACTAAGTGTAGGGTAGAGAATAATCTCTTTATAAAAAAAACTTAATGAAGATATCTTAATTTCTAAAATTTATATTATTGATAACATTTTTAGTTCTACTAATAAAAACTTATGTAAGAAACTTTCTAAGTGCGTGAGTAAGGAATTCGATATGAATATGATGCCAGAGTTCAACTTTTATATTAGTCTTCAAATCAGGAAAATAAACAATGGGATCTTTATTAATCAAGTCAAGTACACTAAAAAGCTACTTAAACATTTTGGAATGGACTAAACAAATCCTTTAGAAATGCATGTGAGTACCACAACAAAGTTAAACAAAGATTAAGAAGATAAATTTATAAATGTTATGATTTATCAAAGTATGATAGGTAACAAGTTTGCATAACCTCATTACTAATAGACGTGATATTATTTTTAATATGTGTTTGTGTGTTAGATTTTAATCAAGTCCTAAGGAATCACATCTTTTAACGGTTAAGCACATATTTAGGTATTGATGTAGAACCTCATCATTAGGAGTTTGATATCCTAAACATGCATCTTTAAAATTAGTTAACTATTTTGATGCAGATTAAGCTAACAGTCTTTTGGATAGGAAGAGTACATTTGATACTTATCAATTTTTAGGCAATGCATTAATTTCATAATTTAGTAAAAAGTAAAATTTTGTAGCATTGTCAATTACGAAAGCGAAGTAAGTAGCAACTGGTAGTTGCTATTCATAAATACTTTGGCTTAGGAAACAAATTAGAGATTATAATATAGAGGTTACTAAGATTTATTAGATGTGATAACCCTAATGTCATATGTCTAACAAAGAATTTAATTTAACATTCTAGAACCAAGTACATAGAGAAAAGATTTCACTTCATTAGAGGTTATATGCAAAATAGTGATATTGAATTGGAATTTGTTGATACAACACATCAATTAGTCAATATTTTCACTAAACTAATGAATGAAGATAGGTTTTGCTTAATAAGAAGAGAATTAGACATGACTGATAGTAGGTCATTTTGAAAATTTGGTGAAATTATGCATGCTTTTGACATTTATATGAATTATTTCATGACAACTAGTTTTATAACAAGTGGCAATTAGTATCTTTTTAGTTCTCTAACAACTTTTTGAAGATGTCAAAAAAGGAAGGGGTATAGTGATATTAACTGTTTTATATGGGGGAAATTATTTTTTGAATGTTCTTTGTACTTATAAATTGTGTTTTTGATGTATAATATGTGTGATATGTTTTTAATGCATAATATGTATTCTTAATGTATAATGCGTGTTTTTTAATGCAAAATGACATATAATATGTGTTTTTAATGTTGATATGATTTTAGATCCCCTTTATGTTTGATTAATCCATAATGCATTGATGTATAGATTTAGGGGAAGCGAAATTTGTTACACTACATGAATTAAAGGGGAGTAAGGTTTTGCATCATGATAATATGTGATAGTTAGATTTAAAGAGAGTATTGAGCATTTCTTTTTGTATGTTATTTTTTAATATGTTGTGACTCTCTAATATCATATGTTTTATCATTATTAAAAAAATAACATTGTTGAACCAATGGTGATTTTAAAATTTTAGTTTTAATGATAACAAAACATGTTTGTTACTCTGATTTGATTTATGATGAAGATTTTAAATGATAGGTTCAATAAAGGGTCATTTGGTGATAAGTAAAGTGAAAGTTAATGCAAAAAAGGCCATCTTGAGGATTGAAAAAGTGTAAGGGAGTTAAACATGGTTTCAATATATTTAGGTAATTTAAATTTAGTTTTATTTGTAGGTTCAATAATCTCTTGATGTCTAAAATTACTTTAGGAATATTTTAAACTTGTGTAAATTGATTTTCAAGTGAAAGGAATTGCTTTGGAATATTTGGAAGTTGTTTGAAATTGATTTTATAATGAAAATTTCAAAATGTTCATAAAATTTCATTAAGACATTTTATGTTTTTTATTTCAATTGAAAAGTCTTGACCACTAAAATCCTTATTTTGAAACTTGGTTAAAAAAAATTTTTTTTTGTTAAAAGGAATTGATTTGGAGTGTTTATCTTTGGTTTAAACTAGTTGCATAATATACATAGTCTAAAATACAGATGGACTAGTCTACTAATCATTGATTTATGGTTGATCAATGCAGATTAGACCAATTATTGATTAATGGTTTACCAGTGCAAGTTTTAAATAGACTGTTTAATCAGTCTATTACATTGGTCTAGAGCAATAGGCCGTTTAACCAATTGAACCTACGTATATATAATGCCCAATTATAGAATTTGTGTTATGGCTTCTTCTTTTTTTTCACAATTCTAATAGATAGGAAGAAAAGAGTCTTAAGAGTGCTTAAACAATCTTTATATATTTTAATAAGCTTTTAAGAGGTTTATAAACTTTCCAAGTAATAATTGTAATGTTTCTTTTGAGATTTTAACCAAGAGTTTGCAATTTTATGGTTTCAATCCAATAAAAATGGTTTTATGATCTCTTTCTAAAGCTTTCAAGAATCTTTTAAAGTATATTTTTCATTTTGAATAGTTATGAGCCTAGTTATAAAAATTTCAAGTAAGACATATTTATGGTATACTTCATTTTGCAAAGGGGCTAAAATTGTTAGGATTAGGAATGAATTAAAAGATTCCTCTTCACCTTTGAAGAAGACGTATACAAGTTTCCTCTATACTTTCACAAATGAAATTGGATATTAAAATTGTTCCTTTTCATCCAAAGAAGATTTGTTTAAGTTTTGATTAATAATGAAATTTTTAACAAGATATTGGAAAGTGAATGTAAGTAAAAAAAAGTGTTGTAAACCACTATAAACTCAATTAAGCTCTTTAACTCTCTATTATATTTACTTATGCATTTGCCTTATATTCATTTTGTGATCTTTCAGCATATTCGTATTCATTCATATTAGGTTGAATTAAGGTTAAGGATTGCATCCTCATAAAATCAGTTTAGATGTTACGTTTAGAAATTTTTTTAAATACTTAATGCATCACTTTCTTAAGTGCCATTAGGGCTAATGATGAAGAGTAATTCTTACAAATATTCATTTCTACAAAGTGAAAAGTAATCCTTATAAAATCTTCTTATTGTGAAGAGTAACTTTATATCCTCAATTTAACAAGCCCATACCAAATATACATTTAAAAGTGATTTCACTTTATCAATCGAAGTGTTTAGAAAGGACTCTCAATAAAATCAAAATGAATGCATAAAAAATTCCTCAAGAATACCCTTAAAAACTGTTTAAATTGATCAAAAAATGCTCTTAATTTATTTATTACTCAATTAATTCATTTGGACACTTTACACACATTTCAAAACACCTTATAAGTAAAAATTCATCAACTAGCCATGTGTTATCATTACTATACATTAAAAGCCACTAAACTTATATTTTCCTATTGGAAACTAGCCATTGCAGCTAA
The DNA here is from genome assembly GCA_028565735.1 of Pinacopodium congolense. Lineage (NCBI taxonomy): Eukaryota > Viridiplantae > Streptophyta > Magnoliopsida > Malpighiales > Erythroxylaceae > Pinacopodium > Pinacopodium congolense. Next base: position 7,743 of record JAOXYD010202206.1, read on the forward strand.
TTTCATAATGCACTGATCAACCATTATGATGTAGTGACTAGCCAACCATTAAGACCACACTAGACTGATACAGTACCTATTAATTGATCATTAACCCTAACACCAGTTGATTAACCTCTCTAGTAATTGATTTTTAACATTTTTAATACATTCTAACACATTTAAACTTTCCAAAAACATATCTAAACTATACTTTTTCACAAGCCTTAATTAACATACTTTTCAAACAAGTTATTTAAAAGATTTTAATGCATCAAGAGGTTTACTTTAAAACTTCCCAAAAAAATTTCCTCTTGATTATGGAACTTATATGTAAAATATCTAAAAGTGGATGCACATTCATGATTTAAGCATTCAAAGACCTTAAGAAAACCAAGATAAGATACAAAAAAAAAATTACAAAGAACAACCTATCCTGCCTTACTATCTTGGTCCTTGATTCTTCATTCAACACTTGTTCTTCATATATCATCAATATTATTTCAATGGCTCCAAGTTATATCATTTCATCCTTTTCTCAATCTTATTTTTCCAATACATCGAAACTAATAAATCTATTAGTGGTAAAATTGTTTTGCCATCATCAAAACTTAGGTAGAGCCTCCCTTAGTTCAATATAAAACATTCTTTTAAAACTACTCCTACAAGCTTTATCTTCACATTTATATCATCTAATTACCCTTCCATGTTCCTCTTAAGATGTTTGTAGAAGAATAAGTTCACCACCTTTACTAGATTGCTTCTACATTTTCAAACTAAAAGTTATAACTTCATAATAATATATGCCCTTACATATGATGAAAGATGCTTTTTTTTTCTTGTCATTTTCATACATCTTAATCTTATTACATCTTGAATAAGCATATATAAAGCTTAAGATCTAGCACTTTAAAGTGTCAAGCAACAACTGATTCATTTTTTACAAGGATAGTTACCTTAATGGCATGTCTTGTTCAGAGATGTGAAGTCAACACACATTCTTTACTTTTCATTAGCCACATTGACCATAACAACAATGGCAATCCATTTAAGATATTGATCCTCTCTTATGAAACCTACATCTAAGAGTTTGGTTAGTTCCTCTTTTATAGCCTATTATCTTTCTATCACAAAAATTTTTTCTTCTTTTTTTGTTGATTTAAAGAGGAGGTTGACACTTAACTTTTGAGAGATTATCTGTCTGCTTAACCTAAGATTGTCAAAAACTTGAAAATGTCTTTGTGTTGGTTAAGAATTTCTTTTTTTAGGTTTTCTTTAGTAATTCTTTTCGTTCTTGCTCCAATCCTAGGAGTCTTACAATCGTCAAGTTTTTCAATTATGACCTATTCGATTTCTTCTTTTAACTCACCCTTGATTTCTCTTTTAAGTCCCTAACATCGAATTCTTTCATATTCATGGTGCAGAAGATGCTACTTTCTTTTAAGATTATATAATATTATTATTGTTAGTCTTAGATGGCACATTGAGAGGGAGGGGAGGGGGATAAATTAGGTTCTTAAAAAAATTACAATCAATTCCTAATTTCACTTAAAATTCTTTAACACTTTGCAAAAATTGGTTGTGAAAAGCATATAACAATTTAAGTGATTTAATTAAAATATTTTAATATGCACAATATCATAGAAAAATCACTTTTATATCTAAAAATAATATAAATGAAATTTTTGGATTAAAAAATCACAATTAATCAAATCAAATACAACTTAAAAATTAAGTGCATAAAAAAGAATAAAGAGAAGAGAGATGCAACCAATTTACACTAATTCGGAGAAGTTTCACTTTCTCCTATATCTAGTCTCTAATAACTACTTATTAAGATTTTTCACCATTAAACAATAAAATTATAACATCAAGAAATACAAACATTTTTTTCAAAAGCCCAATGTAAACCTTTCATTCCTTTTTAAGGCTTAAGAATGACCTTTCTCTCAACAAAACCGCCTCTTAAGAATTATACTTATAAAATAATCTCACTTAAGCACTCTTTAGTGTACTTGGAGCCTCGTAAAACTCAAATGTATGGAGATAAAATTGTACACTAAAAAGCATTCAAAGGTATTCAAAGAACACTCTTAGTAAAAACTTCACAATGCTCAAAACATTTGATTAATCACTTTGTAAACTCTTGGATGATGAAAAATGATGTAAAACAATCTATTTATAGCCCTAGGATATCAAACTAGCCATTTGTTACCATTTCACAACATTCTAATGCATTAAATTTTGTTACCAATAAGACATATCAATTGAAGCGTGATTTTCTCCCTTTAACAACTGTTTCTAAAAATATCAATAATGCCGTTGATGTATCGTCATTATAGTTATTTCCTTCAAAGTGGGTCTACAATAATGCCTACATTAAATTTGTCTAAGGAAATTCTAAATCAATTCAAATCTATACTAACACTTTATAAACTCACATACATGTAAAATCTGTCCAAAAGGCTGTCTAACTAATCAACAGGTTTATTGAAAACTTTTCACATAAGATGTCTCTTAAATGCAACTTATATGCATATTTTAAGGTATAAATGTTTAATGTATTAATAACTTATCACAAACTATTAAATAAAAAACCTAACTAAACCTTCAAACTGTGTAATAAAGTAAGCTAGGGTTGATCCACAAAAAGTTAGGATATAATTATTATCTCTAATGTTATGAAAAGAAAGTAAAATACCTCAGATACAATGATATTAAAATAAATGGAAGTATGAATAAAGAAACGAAAGCAAATAAACAATAGAGCAAAATAAAAGGAAGTAAGTAAAAATACTAACAGAGCAAGTAGAAGATATTATCAGGATTCCTAAAAAGACAACTGATCATTAAAACTAAATAAATTATGTTTTAGTTAAGATGTTAGCCTATAGACTCTCAAGTACGATCCTTGTCCTTATTCCTCTAACTATAGGTAAGTCTAATATGACTAAAAGCCTGCCCCTAACCACACAATAACCTAAGATACATTCTCTAGATTTAATTACATAATAGAATTAATAATTAGGAAATAGCTAACTTAAGCCACGACCTCACACGCACAAATCAAGCAACTTAAAGAATTAAACCCCCCTAAGCTCAATTGATTAAGTCTCATTTACAAATTTTTGCTACTTATGGAATTCGTTGATGACAATTATAGATCAAAAGTTCAAACATAATATTCAAACTAGAAAATCAAACCTAGCATTTAAATTAGAAATTATCCATAAGGTGACCAAACTTACAAATAATCCCTAATTCTTGACCTTAATTCAAGGTTTTAATTTAATCTAAGTATAAAAAAAATTTAATCAAAACCCAATCATATTCTCACAATTGAAATCCCTCCATCTCTTTAATACCTTCTAACTAAAGGAATTTAGCCACACATATTATATTTAACTAAAACATAATATAAATTCAATAAAATAAGGCAAAAATATAATAAAAGTGCTAGAAATAAAGATATAGTAATATATTGAATGAAAACCCAAAGTTTTACACCAATATTCAACCTAATCCAAGGTAAAAACTCAAAACCCAAAACAAATAAATGAAAACAGTTGCTATAGTAATTTAAAAATGAGTAGAAACCACTTTTAAATGATCCAAAAAATAAAAGAAAGAGTTATCTTCACCTACAAAGAAAAAGAAGCTAAAAACCATAAGAACAAGATGGCAAAAAGAGAATGATGTAAGCTGCCTATTTTTAGTGTTATTGATGATGAAAATCCCCTCTCTTCATCATTAGATAGGTCAAATTTAGGTTAAACAATGTTTGGATATGTAAAAGTTGACATTGTCTTTTTTTTTTCTAGACACTAAAAGATGATTGAATTGACTTAAACGATCCTTATGTGAACCACCATTTAGGATTATAAAAACTATACCTAAATGGCGATTGAGTTGAATTAAATGATGTTATTCAGCTCTTTATTAACGGTTTCTTGCTCTAATTTTGCTTTAATTCTTTCTTAAACTTGATCTTTTAATCTAGAATTTGTGTAAATACATCCAGTGTGTCATCCAATAAAAATTGGGCACTTTTATCTTAAAAATAGGGATGAAACCATATGAAAACAAATATCAAAACATAATATAACACATCCCTATCAAATTTCCCCACACTTGAACTATTTCTTGTCCTCAAGCAATGATTTAAAAACTTCACTTAAAACAATCTTGATCAAAAGTTGAAAACCAATTGGATACAATAGAACTCAATCAATGCCTTTAATTCAATTCACAATTATGAACTCTATCGTGATCTAACAATAATTTTATCACAAGCAAAATTTAAAGTTAGTAAGAAAGTAACTCGATATGCATAATACCAAATATCTAAATCATTTAGCATAGCCATCCATTCAAGGATGTTCAATATAACCAAAAACACACCACAATTTAAACTTAAAGCAATATGTAAGAGATCATCTAACCTTTTTACACGAGGAAAAACACCTTGTTTTGAATGACTCCGATTACTTAATTAGGATACTTGTTTTTAACTTGTTTGAGATGTTATTTAGCTTTTTTATGTAAAGGTTAACAATTTGTCATGAAAACCCATGGTTACTAGGCTATATCACCCTCTTAAATGGTAGTACCACTCATAAATTTCAACTTTTACATTAGTCTGAAACCAATAAGTGAAATTTGCTCAATTTATTTGATAACGAAAACACTTTTTATACATTTTTTCAACATATTATTTTAAGCGTCTTAGTTCCAAATTCACATGATAAACCATACAGAACATGTTTAGACACTTCACATCATATATATAGGTTACCAAAAACACATGAAAATACTCAAAAGAAAAAGAAAAAATTTTGAAGTTATGATCATTTCAAGAGTTTATCAAAGTTCGCCAAATTAAATGTATCAATTGCTTTTGAATACCATAATCAACAATCAACTAAATTTCACGATCATTCTCATATAAAACATTTAAATCATTACTCTTAGACTCACAATAACTCAAGTTCATCAAAATCAAACTTGTTCCCCACCCTAAAACTTAAATGGGACATTGTCCTTAATGTCCAAAAGCGACATAAAAACAAAAATGTATGAGAACAAGAATACTCCCCTAGAATTTGGATGCATATCATTCTGTCATGAAAAAGATTGCAGTTTATCTTTCACCTAAAAAAAGTAAAAAGCAATTAAAACACCTAATTAAATAAACTAAAACCTATTTAGAAAAGAAAAAAAACACATAAACTAAAGGGTATGACTGGGGTTTCTCCTAATAAGCACTCGTTTAAGGTCATTAACTGGACCCTAATCTCACTAATCCGTATACTTTGGAGCTTTAAGCTCCATTATCTCTAAGTCTTAAGCATGATATCCCTTAAAATACAACTTAAGAAGATGAACATTAACCTAGAACTCTTGTTTAGTTGTGACACTCTTAATCTCAATAGCATCATGGGGATAAATCTTAGTGATAATGAAAGGTCCTAACCATCTATAAAGTAGCTTGCCCAAAAGAGTTTAAGCTTGAAATGGTAAAGGAGAAATTTCTGACCCACATTGAATGTTTTTTTAGAGAGGTGCCTATCATGAATGCTTTAGCCTTCTCCTTAGAAATGCAGACATTCTTAAATACATCATGGTATAACTCTTCCAACTCTTGTAGTTGCAACTTCCTATGTCTACTAATAGGCTCCATCTCCGTATTACATTGCTTCGTTACCTAATAAGCTCTATGTCCCAACTCCACATATAGGTGACATGACTTCCCAAACACTAGTCTATATGGAAACATCCTAATTAAAGTCTTGTATGTTGTCTAATAAACCCACAAAGCATCATTAAGGGACAAACTCCAATATTTTCTTTTGGGATTCACTATCTTCTCCAAAATAAACTTTATCTCTCTATTGGAAACTTTAGCTTGCCCACCTTTTAAGGGTGCTAAGCCATGAAAACGTGATATACCACTTGATATTTATGAAAGAGAACTTTAATGGTCCTATTGTAAAAATGCATCCCTTTTTTGCTTATAATATCTCTCAGGATACCAAACCCAACAGAGATATTGGATTTCAAAAACTCTACAACCACTTTAAAATCGTTAGTTCTGGCGGCTTTTGCTTCCATCCATTTCAACAAATAATCCATAGTAAGCTGAATGTCTTGAAATCCAAAAGAAGATAAAAGGGACCCATGAAATCCATATCCCAAACATAAAAAATCTCACAAATTAAAATGGGAGTTTGGGGTATTTCAGCATAAAAACCTAACGTATCTATTTGTTGGTAATTATCGCAAGTCCGACAGAACTCATAAGCATCTCTAAATAGAGATGCCAATAAAATTCACTTTCCAAGACTTTATGAGATGTTCTCTTAGGCTCAAAGTGTCCTCTATATGCATAAAAATAACAAAATGTTAGAATGGAATAAAACTCATTGTTAGATACATACCTTCGAATTACTTGATCTAAACAGTACTTCTATAAATATGGATCATTCCAAATGTAGTATTTAGCTTGGCTCCTAATCCAATCTTTTTGTGCTTTAGTGCAATCAAGGAGAAATTATCTAGAAACCAAAAAATTTACCAAATATGTATACTGAGGAGTCTCTATATGCATTGGATGTCATTGCTCATTCGAAAAATCATCATTGATGGGGGTAGTATCAACTCCATAGTCGACCATTCTGCTCAAATGATCTACACCCCATTGTCTAATCCCTTTTTATTCTTAATCTCCACATCGAACTCTTAAGTAGGAGTATCCATCAAATGAGTCTCAGCTTCACCTCTTTCTTTGAGAGTAAGTACTTTAAAGTTGTATGATCAAAATAAATAATGATTTAACACCTAGAAAATAGGATCTGAACTTATCTAAGGCAAAAACTATAGCAAAATGTTATTTTTCTATTAAGATGTAGTTTTCTTGAGATTCATTCAAGGTCTTTAAGGCATAATAAACAACATATGAAATCCTCCCCACTCATTGGACCAAAACCACTCCTATTACATAATTGAAGGAATCACACATTAGCTCAAAGGGAAGGTTCTACTATAGAGCTTCTAAGATAGGTATGGTGCTAGCTTCTCCTTTAACTGTTGAAATTATCAAACATTAAATCAACATCCTTCTGGAGCAATCAATATAATAACTTTGCAATCTTCTAAATGCCGTAGATAAACTACAATAGAATTTTGCATGGTCAAGAAGAGAACTTACTTCCCACACAGAAGTGGGATAAGGTAGAGAATGCATAATATCTATCTTAATTTTATCCACTTCAATGCCTTTATGAGATATAACATTATCTAGAACTATTACTTGTTAAATTATAAAATGACATTTTTTAGAATTAAGTACAAAGTTAGTTTCCAAGCACTTTTTAAGCACTAAGATGAGGCAATATAGACATTTATCAAATGAGTCTCTATGTATAGTGAACGATCCATAAAAACGTTTATAATTTTCTCTAAATAATAAAAAATATATCCATTGCATATCTTTGAAATGTTACAAGGGCATTGCACAAGCCAAAGGGTATTCAACAACAAGCAAAGGTCATATATAGGTAAGTGAATGTCATTTTCTCCTCATCCTCTAGAGTTATATCCACCTAGATATAACATGAACAACAAGACATTCCAACATTTGATTAATAAACGATAATGAAAAATAATTCTTTCTACTCATAGAGTTGAGTTTGAGATAGTCCACGCAAACTCTCCATCCATTATGTACACGAGTAGATACCATCTTACCACTCTCATACTTTACCACCACAATTCTAGAATTCTTGGGAACTACCTAGAGAGGGCTAACCCACTTGACATCTAAGATGAGGTTGATGATACTTACATCTAGAAGCTTTATCGTCTCCTTCCTCAGCACTTTCATTATAGGTAGGTTAATTCACCTTTGTACTTGTCTAACTGGTGTAGCAACCACTTTTTAAAAGATCATATGCATGCACACAGAGGGACTCATGTCCTTGATGTCAGTCATTATTCACCCTAACACTATCTTGTACTCCCTTAACACTCTAATAAACTTCTCTTCCTATGCTAAAGTGAGATTGCTTGTAATGATCACCGGTAAAGTATTATTGACCTCTAAGTATGCATACTTGAGGTAATCGAGCAATGAATTCAACTCTACATCTAGAGCTTACATAACATAAAGTAATAACTAGTTAGTATAAATAGGCAAATCTAAAGGAGGAGTGACATACCTGCCAATTTGTTGAGAAAGCGTCTCCAAAATAGTAATGGTTTCCTATAGCTCCTCAACTAAATAGAACTTGTCCCTCAAGTGATCGTATGTTTCTTTCTCTATAGGAATTATTAAAGCTACATCCAAAAGATCATTAGGAGAAAGAAAATACATCTTTTTAGCCAAGGAATCAATGGCATCCATCATAGCAACTAACTCGTAATTTATAGGGTATCACATAATGCCAAAGATGTTGAATCAGATGATCTCTCCATTAAACTCCCTGGACAACACTCCATTACAAACATCAATCTTAGTTCGAGATGACTTAAAAAATGGCCTTCCTAATAAAACCAATGATGAACCTGAAGACCCCTCATCTTGCATGTCTAACACATAGAAATCTGTAAGAAAAACAAGCTCATTCACCTGTACCAAAACATCATTAATAATCCCCTCTAAATAAATGGTACACCTATCATCTAACTGAATGATAATACCGATATCTTATAAAGGACCTAAATTAAAACCTTTAAAAATGGAAAGTGACATGACATTGATCAAAGCTGATCTAGTATGCATCACTCGTATCTCATGTTACCAATCTTGTAAGAAATGGTAAAAATGACTAGATCCTTGCATTTGGGTGTAGCTTCTATTATAGAATTGCTGAGACATTCTCCCCCACACTAACCCTTCTCATCATCTTTTAGCTTAAACTTGTTTGTGCATAGTCTCTTCAAAAACTTTACATATTATGGCACTTTTTTTATGTCCTTGAGTAGAGGTATGTTCACCTCCACTTTGTAAAACACCTCTAATACCTCCCTTTCTTTCTCTAGTTGCTTATTCTTGGCCAACCTACTTGGAAAAGGAATAGACACTTGATTAGAGGTAATTGAATGTGAACTATTTACCTTAGGAGGATTGTTCTCCTCCCTATTTTTTAGCATAATTTCCTTTTCCTCTTCTTACATCACCTTCTTCTTCATGGGTCCTTTTACCTATTTGTCACTCTACAAGGTGATGAATCATGCATCTTCTCAAAGGTTCCTCTCAGGCTAGCTGGGAAATTTTGTAGAGCTTTGAGCTTATGACTTTTCTACTACATCCGCCAACTAACTCACTTAGTTCTTTAAGTTAGTCTACTCCTTGCTTATTACTAAAATTAAAGAGTTTTAATGGCTAAACTCTTAGCTATTTATTTAAGGGACATTCCTTTAACTTGTTATGGTAACTGAGGAGGTAGAGGCTCGACTAGAATTATTGTTTCCCTTGGTTGAATCTCGATGGTAAATTAAACTCTTGTTACTGTTCAAAGGTATAGGGCCTTGTATTGGAGTTGCTTCCTTACTATGGGCTTCCATACATGAAAATAAGATGATCTTTCAACCATGAATTATAGGTAGGGGAGAAAGGATCATACCTTCGTTGTGCTGCTTGGAATCATCCTACTGCATTGTCTTATTGTCAATCCTATAAAGTCAAACATGTATTAATAGAATGACATGAAAGTGTATAGATACCATATATCTTGGCTGGCTCTTTGCCCAATACTGCTTACTCCATCAAAGGGGTCAAATTAGTCACTACTACTTGAACTTCGAAATAGAAATTTCCTTAACATACTTTGTCGAGGAAGAAAGACTGTTTTTATTGCTTCAATATTGTGAATTGGTTGTCATTGTCACAATCAAGTTCTTTGTATCCTCCAGTGTTCTATCAGCCAACGTGTCACTACTCATAACATTGAACATGTTTCTGTCTAAAGGCATCAAACCTTTATAAAAATATTGAATTAAAATTTGTTCACCTATTTGATAGTTTGGACAACTGTTGTAAAGCTTTTTAAAATACTCCAAATACTTGTGCAAGGACTCTCCTGTGTCTTGCCTAATGCCACAAATCTCCTTCTGAATGTTGATTTCTCTCAAGGTAAGAAAGTACTTCTTTAAAAATGCCTATTGCATTTGCTCCCACATGGTGGCTGATCTAGTTGGTAAATCATATAACCACTCCATGGTTGCATCTGCTAAGGAAAAGGGAATGTCTTCAACTGGAGTTGATTTACAGTGACTCTAGCTAGCTTTATGCCGAAACATGTAATGTGAAACTTCTTGAGGAACTCATTCAAATCCATAATGTAACCTGAACCCAATAAACTGGCGTCTTGAAAACCTATAAAAATAGGCAAAGCATGGATTAGTCCAAGTTTGATATAAACTCCAAGTTCATCATCAGGATAATTTATGCAAAGCAAGTTAAAGTTAAAAGAAGGAGCTACAAGCTCCTTTAGAGTGCATTAATGTGGTTCCATGTTCTCTTCTACTTTTTCTATAGACTCCTCTAAATTCTCTTTGACTGATTCTTCAGACAACGATGAACTTTCACTCTAAAAAAAGTAAATTTGTCTACCTTACTTAAAATGTTGCTGTCTCGTACAACTTGCAATAGGAGAAAGAGAATAGGGTTAAAAGGAGAAAGAAGTAAGATTTTATTCTCCATAACAATTCTCCACAATCTTGGGTATCTCAAATGACTATGGGACATGCAAATCTAAAAGTAAAGTGATGAATGATAGCAAAAATAAAAACAAAAAAAATACTACGTCAACTCCCCAACAACGGCATAAAAAATTTGATAGCTCGTAACAAACTATCAAATAATAAACCTAACTAAACCTTCTAACTATGTAGAAAAGTAAGATAGGGTCGATTTACAAAGAGATAGGATGCAATTGTTATCCCTAATATTGCAAAAAGAAAAGAAAAAACCCCTTATATGATGAAATTAAAACAAAAAGAAGTATAATTAAAGAAACAAAAGTAGACAAACAATAAAGCAAAATATAAGGAAGCAAATAATAATACTAACAGAGCAAGTAGATGATGTTATCATGAGTTTAGGAAAGATAACTAATCATTAAAGCTAAATAAATTGTGTTCTAGCTAAAATGTTAGACTATAAACTCAGGTACAACCCTCGTCCTTGTTCCTCCAACTATAAGTAAGTCTGATATGATTGAAAACCGACCTTTAACCACGAAATAACCTAATATATGATCTTTAGATTTAATTATGTAATAGCATTATTAACTAACAAAAAGCTCACTTAAGCTACGACCTCACACGTGTGGACCATGCAACTTAAAGAATTAAAATCCTAGGTTAAATTGATTAAGTCTTAAATATAAATTCAATTAGTCTATGCTTACGTGTATGAATAGATCAAATCCTAGGTAATGCATCTTGCATGGATTCTTAGACCAAAGGCTTATAAGAGATATCTGAATTAGCTGTGAGCTTATTTAAAGCAATAGGCTCCATTGAATAGATTAATGTATTCAATTAATAAATTGAGATAGTGTAACCATTGAATTAATTTGTTAAATTGAAAACGAGTTACAGGATTTGATCTGGAGCGTGTAATTAAACTTAGGGAATATACAATCTAAGATAGTTTGGGGAATCTGTTAAATCAACATTAAATAATGAATATGAACACATCTTAGAACGATTAACTTCCTTGATCCTAACTTCATTATTACTTGTTAATTCTTGTAAGTTTGTCTTTGAATTTTCTTTTTGTTATTTAGTTTAATTTTACTAATTCACCAATTTATCATCCAATTGAGTACACTAGATAGCAAGGATAGGAGATCACTAGTAGTTCAACAGTCCTCATGGGATCAACAACTTGAACTCACAATAGCTGTACTCCATTATGATAGGTGCACTCTCCTCATTGCGTGTTTTGATGTTATTGCTGAGATTCTTTGGTTTATATTTATTAAACCTTAGGTACGCTTTACATGCATCAAGTTTTTGGTGCCATTGCAAGGGATGTTTGTGATTATTAAGAGATTCTTATCTTTGCTAGACTGACCATTTTACTTTCTTTTCTTTATTTTGTTTTTTATATTTAATTATAAAAAATTTATAAATCTTATGTGTGAAGTTTTGAAGTGCAAGTAGTCAATGAAATGGATTGGGAAATAATTAATGGCAAAACTACTAAAGATAGGATGATTAAGAAATTTCAGTCTATAGGTGGCAGATTGATGGGATAGTTTACAATATCCTACTTGTTTTATATTTGGATAATCACTAAAAAATGGTTGATTCAGATCTTCATAGATTCTAGTTCTTTTAGGTTGATAACTAGTTTCTAGTTGTTTTGAATGAGAAGACTCTGGTGTATGATTCTTAATTTATTTATCTTTTGATTTTGTTTTTAATGGTGGATTTTCTGTATATACTTGATCTTGATCGGAATCATAAGAATAAATAACTTCATCTTGATTAGTTATTGGATTAATTAGCTGAGGGCTTTCGTGTGTATGTATTTGAATTTCTTTAAATAATTTTGTTATTTCTAATATTTGTTGTAAAATATCTGATTCTACAGTTTCCATGGTTGTTCTATAATAACTTTTGATTTAGATTGGTGTTCTTCATTTTTTAATTTTTGAGAAGATTCATAAAACTGAGTACCAAAAGTGATAAATTTTTGAGCGAGGTTATGCCATTCTTTTAATTGTAAATCCATAATATGACTTGTTAAATCATCTAGTGTACTTATAATTTCTCTTAATTTTTCAAATTGTTTTTCATGAATTGATTGAATTAATGCAAAGAGATTATTTAATGTTCTTTCTAAACTAATTAAATTTTGTTCAAAAGTTACTAATTGTGATAAAAACTTATCTGCTTGTTCTGTAAAATTATAATGTTTTTCATAATTTTTTACTATTATAGAAAATTGTTCCATCTTGCTAATTAAATTATCTAATTTTTCAGTTATATTCATCATTACTTAACTAGCTCTGATACCATTTTTAATGAATCATGGGATGCAAATCATTTTTGAAATTGTTTAGTAAATTCTGATTGAGTTAATTGGCGATTATGTAAAGTATCTTGAATTGAAATTTCGTTTTCTTCTATTTTATATTGTAAATAATAATGTAGATCATTAAGATCAAGATTAAGATCTATGTTTTGTTGTTGTTTATAAAAAGTATTTTTTTCTTCCATATGATGTCTAATTTGATTTAATATTTTTAAATGATTTAAATAAGCTAAACATTGAAGACATTCAATAGTAGTCATTTTATCCTAATTGTTGATGAATTTGTAATGCTCGATTTTCTAATTTTTGAATTTTTTGTTGTAATTTCTTTATTTATGATCTAGTAGTTTTAACTGTATTTGGGGGTCGAAGAGAGTAGTAGGTTTATAAAATTGAAATGAATTGGATCTTTTTAGATTTTTTCCATCTTTGATTTGTTGTTGAGAAAAAGAGTGTCTATTGGTGATTAATAGTCTTGGAGGAGAATTATGAAATGGATGTGTTATTGATGGTATTTCGGTTATTCGAGATGTAGCGTTTACTCCTAATTTTACTATATCGCTAAATAATTGATCTAAATAGATTCTATCTATATGTTTAAATTCAATGCTCTGATGAGAGTTAGTGAGTGCATAGCTAATACTACAAGTAATAGAGAAGGGATAATGGCCATGTTTCATAAGATCATATTCATAAAATTTATATGTGATAGTAATGGATTTATCTAATTCTTAAGATTGTAAAGGAAGATTTAGTTTTAATCTAGTGTTAAATTTAATTTTCTTATAAGCTAAATTTTCGTTTATAATACCAATAATTTGATTATTAGGATTATTCATTCGTTCATCTAAGACAGCTAATCTAATTGGAGAGTTAATTCCTTCTTGATAGGTGGATTGAATTAATATTTGAATAGTAGAAAGACGAATATAACCAATTTTAATACGGTGTTCTGATTTAATTTTTTTGCAAATGTTTTGTAATTTGATTTTCATCAATTAAATTGATATGAAAAGTTCCCTGACATTGTTCCATTTTAATTGGTGT
>JAOXYD010202222.1:0-35205 GCA_028565735.1 Pinacopodium congolense
TTATAAGACATATCTGTTTAATATAGATAGATTGAGATGGACCACAAGCTATAGCAGATGGATGGATTGATAAATGGGAGGTACACTTCACAAATAAAAATAAGATTTGTTGATGGCTAAGAGAGAGAGAGAGAGAGAGAGAGGATAAGAGCAATAGAGTCATAAAGGGGAGAGGAAAGATAGATAAGTGAGGGAAGGAGGTAGACAAGTCTCACTTAGTGGCATGACATCATTCTCATTCAGGGTAAAGCGAAGTTATGCCTTATATAGCTCACATATAAGCTGCTTGTTTGTATGACGTATTGAGGGCTTTCATAAGTTCACTTAAGACAGGTGTTCATGAAACTTTAATAGACAAAATTCTATGACAACTAGTATTTTGATAGTTTTTAAAATTAAAAAACCAAAATGAAAGTTACCCAAACATAATAACTACTTAAAAGAATAACGTTAAAGTGATTGTAAAAACTTGTAAGGATCTTATAGTAAGTTGAACAAATAATATGCATTAAATAGAATATTAATTTTCCTTTTTTTTGTTTCCTTAACTAAAAGAGGTAAAGAAGTAATTTGAAAAGATTACTAATGTTCATTTTGCATTTCCTTAATTAAAAGGAGCAAACAAGTCATTTCATGAGAAAAGGAGAGATTAAGACCGCGCTGAAATGGTGACTTTGAAAGTTTGCCAATCATTCAGCTTCTCTATAAACTATCATCTTCTTCTCGTTATCCTTCTTCTCTTCCTTCCTTTGATTACAATTACTAAAATCCCCAGAAAACTATCAACACCTATTGATTTTGTTGCTATTTTTGCCAATTGTCACTCTAGGAGCACTAAAGAGTATAGAAACAACCAAGAATAAAGGAGCGGAGGTAAACACGTATCATTTAGGGGAATGACGCCATCTTCGTTCAAGATAAAATAACGATAGGCCTTGAGTGACTCGTACGTAAACTACATGTCTATACGACATTTTGAGGGCTTTCACTAGTTCACCTAAGATAGATGTTGATAAAGGACTGATGAATGATTTTTTTTTTTAAACTAGTATTTTGATAATGTTAAAATTAAAGAACTAAAATGAAAATTATCTAAACTATAAGGACCCATATGTAATGAATTCTTATATTTAACACTCAACTCTCATAAAAAACCTCATATTTGAAATATATTTTCAACTAAGGACACTATCATATATTTTGCCAAAGGTTCAAATTTCAATTTATGAATCCAAACATTTGAAACTTAATGTCTGTTTGTAACTGAAATTTGTTACATTCCAAGGCTATACGTTGATAATAATGATTATTTACCTTTTTCTTATTATAAAAAACAACAAAAAATCAAGAAATCATACCAATGGATCGATAGGTTTTGTATTTCCTAAGTATTTCTTGTACTCCAAAACTTGTTCAAAAGTCATCAGGAAGGACCAACGGTTGATCTTAAGCATTTATCCTTTGGCAAATTTTATGCCCTTCATTGTTCTTATCTTTTCTTTTGTTGAAAAAAAGATTGGGATAATAAATTTGTTAGTAACCAGTCTTTTGAAAATTTTTCATTTCGTTGTCTAACTTTTAAAAATTCTTAATTTATTGACTAATCTTTTAAAACTCATTTAACTCAAGTAAAAGGATAGATTTTATTAATTTTTTAACACAGCTAACAGAACCTGACATGTGGACATTTATGTGGAAAAAAGTACACTCGTGGATATTCACATATATAACGTTATCACTGATAAATCTCTAAAAATTTTCGATTTAGTGACCACTTTTTAAAAATTTTCATTTCAATATCTAACTTTTAAAATTTTTAATTTAATGATCAAATTTTTAAAATTCATTCAAATTGGGACAAAACTAATTTTTCTTATTGAACTATCAAATGATTAATAATAATATTTTATTATAAAGTATTATATAAAAATTTCTAATTTTATTTAACTAATATTTAATATTATATTGACTCTCTTTCAAAAAATATCTAAGATTTAGACTTGATAAGTCTTTGATCTAAAAAAATAATTAATAAATAAAATTTTTAAATTAAATATATAATATCTACAAAATATATTTTATAATAAATTTAGATTTAAAGATATATTATTGATTTATAACAAAGAAAAGATTAAAGAAATAAAAATAATTTATTCTTTTAAAATATTGAAACCTATTTCGTTGAAAAAACTCAATATATGGTCTCACTATTAAAAAAACCATATATTAAATTTTTTTAATTGAAAGTATTATTTTATCAATATAAAATTAATGAATAAAATGATACAAATATTTAGAATAGAAGAATTTTAAGAATTAACGCAAATAGTTATTTTATTAATAAAAATTGAAATTAATTGAAATTAATTTCGTCTTTTTGTATTAAAAAATAAAATTTTTAAAATTTTTATTTCATACGTAGTATAAAAGGTTTAAATTTATGAGGCATTAAATCTATCAAATAAATTATTGTTGTTAGTTGAGGTATTAAAACTATCAAATCAAAATTTTTTAAAAAAATTTAAGAATTCATAGTGAAATTATACATTGAGTTTTTATGATATAATAATTTTCAATCTTTTAAAGGAATAAGTTTTTTATATTTATATCTATTTTTAATTATAAATTAATAATATATCTTTAAATGTAAATTTATTTATAAAACATATTTTGTGGCAACTATATATTTATTCTAAAAGGTTTATTTATGAATTATTTCTTTTAGATTAAAGATTTGTCAAGTCTAAATCTTAGATATCCTTTAAAGGAGAGTCTAGCATATAATTAAATATTTATTAATTAAATTTAGAAGTCATTATATAATACTTCTTAATAAAATATTGATATATTAATCACTTGTTATTTTTGTAATAAAAAATAAAATTGACTTGATTTGAACAAATTTTAAAAAAATTAGTCACTAAACCAAAAACTTTTAAAATTTAGATACTGAAGCAAAAGATTTTTAAAAGTCGGTTATTATATTGAAAATTTTAAAGAATATTTAAAAATAAGATTATATATATATACATCTATGTGGATATTTTTGTTACGTGAATATCCATATTTCAAGGCCCCTTAACTGGTTCAGTAAAAAATTAATTAAATCTATCTTTTAACTTGAGTTAAATGAGTTTTAAAAGTTGATTACTAAATTAAAACTATTAAAAGTTGGACATCGAAGTAAAAACATTACAAAAAATTAATCACTAGCAGATTTATTATCCAAAAAAATTCTATTGAAAATCTTATATTAATATCAATTATTAATTTTAAAAATTAAAAATTTTATAAAACTAAAAAAATGTTTGATTCATAATAAAACATAAAAATCTTATAATTAATTGAAAGAAAGTATAATAAATTACAAATTTTAATTTGAATAATAGAATCTAATAACGTAAATTATAAAATTTATTAACTTGAACTTTTAAATTTAAATAAAAAATTATATTTAAAATTTAACTTTTCTTTTTTTAATTATTTAAATTAAAAAAAATTAACTTGTTAGAAGTTATACGATTAAAAAACAAAAATTTTAATTTGTGATTCTCAAGTACCTTTAACCAAAGTAGAAAACGTGAAAAGTAAAATATGACATATATTAAAACCATTTATTATTCTCCTTGTACGAATTGTACATTGTCATGCTAAGCAAATTGACAACTTTCCAAAGCCGACATACAGTCTCTGGACAAAGCAAATAAACACGGGAGCCGAGACCAACATAAGCTATGATAAAATAGACCCTAATCCACTTTAGAGACTAAGAAGAATCAAAAACCCAACTCACTGTAGCTTTCAGGCCCGCATTGGTCGATTGCACCATGACTTGCCAAAGCAGGCCTAGTCAACTAGACCTAATTAAAACTAAAAACTAAAACCAAACACCTAATTAATTTCCATTATTAGCCACGTGGAGTGCATGTGGCTAATTATCCACTGTAGCACTTGTTTTTGTTTCCCTGCGAGGCAAAACTACATGTCGTGCATGCACTGGATGGAAGTCTTGATGAGTTCCATTCGTTCATCCTGAGTGAACTCCAACTTCTGAGCATTATAGTTGAAAATGTAAATTGAATAAAATGAAATGTAGCAGGCAATAAGAAAAAAACAAAAATACTATTGAAAATGAGAAAAAAACAATTCTTGTCAATTTTGATCTTTGCGTTCGGTAATGTGTCAATTTCGCTAAAATTGAGTCCATTTTATTTAGATTAGCAACCAAATTCCATAAGGTGAGTTTGTTATTTTATACATAACAAAAATAAAATACACGTTTTTAATAGAAAACTACTTAACTGCTCCTTTTGACTCTAGAATACCTGAATATTAAATAATCAATAACTGTAGGAAAGGTACTGAGCTTATTTTAATGAAGATTTTATGCATTTCCCAAGTACAGAAATGATGACGCGACATTGTTATTGCGTCTCAATCAAATTTACAGTATGTTTCATAATGTCTGTAGTTTTAATTTGATTTTTATTTTTTAAATAAAAAATATTATAAGAATTAAAGATAATATATTAATATAATATAAAAATATATATAATAAAAATAAAAATATATAAAATACACAAAAATAAAAAACTGAATTAATCATCTCCTTAATTTTAGTTTGTCTTTTTTCAGAAACTTAATTCTACAATCCTCTATGTCGTATATGAAAATCAAAGATTAAGTTTCACAAATAATTAATAAAAATGCTTAATGGTCTTTTAAACATTATTATATAAAAGATATATAAATTGTTCCTAAATATATGACTGAATCTATTAATAGAAAAATCGAGAATTGTAATTGGATCCATTATTAATTAATCTGTGGGGCACTTGGATACGAACGGGCATTGTTATCAAACTTTATGTCCTTTTCCTTCACGAGAGGACAGAACCTACCTCTGTTTCACATGTTATGTTAATGTCTGAGTTATGTAATTTTTATTTGCGATTTTTATATTTTGATTTTAATTTTTTAATTTTTTAAATTTTATAATATATTAATGTGTTTTTAAAAAATTTTTATATTAAAAATAAATAATAAAAAGTAAAAACTCAACAAAAACAAATTCTAAATAATCAATAATTCTAAAAAAAAGGTAATAACTACTGAGGGTTGTTTGTTATTGCTGTGGATTATAATTTTTATTTATAATTTTGATATATTTATATTAATTTTTGTATTTTATTTTTAATTTTTGTATTATATTAATGTATTATTTTTTTTATTTTTATGTTAAAAATCAAAATTGAAAACACAAACTATACTAAAAGTTTATTTTAATGCAGATTTTATGCATTGCCCACGTGTTCCTAAATATCTTAATGGAATCCATTAATAAAGAATATTTAAATCGAGAATTGTAAATCCATTATTAATTAATCTGTGGGGCAGTTGGATAAGAACGGGCATTGTTATCAAACTTTATGTCCTTTTCCTCCACGAAAGGACCGAGGCTAGCTCTGTTCTACACCTTAAAGCCCAAATGGCCAATTTCAGTCATCAATCTATAAAATAATTTGCTTAAAATGCGGATACACCGAACTCAGCTACTGGAACAAGAACTAGAATTTAGTGCAAACCAGACGACGGCGTACCCTTCGATCCCTTGCGTTTCTTGAATTTCCCGATTTCAAATGGCAGCCTGGTACTATAACCTTTCACTTTTGTTGTTCTTCATTTTCCTCGTTACTATGATCGTCTTCCGCCACAAGCAAAATCTACCTCCTGGACCATTTGCTTTTCCAATAATAGGCCATCTCCACCTTCTGGGGCAACCACTTTACCAGTCGTTACAGCTTCTCCTGTCACGATATGGTCCTATTCTATTCCTGAAATTAGGTTCCAAGCCAGCCCTTATCGTCTCCTCACCATCGCTTGTTGAAGAATGCTTCACCAAGAACGACGTAGTATTCGCCAATCGGCCCAAGTCCTTGGCCGGTGATCATTTCACCTACGACTATACTGTATTCATTTGGGCACCGCACGGTGATCTTTGGCGAAACCTACGTCGGTTCGCTGTTAATGAAATTTTGTCATCAAAAGGTCTTCAAAAACATTCCTCTATTCGTCATGAAGAAGTTCGCTACCTAATCCGCCGCGTCTTCAAGGCCTCGATGGGCGGGACTTGTAAGGTTGAGTTCAAATTCATGGTTTTTGGCCTGACATTGAATATAATTATGAGGGTGGTTGCCGGAAAACGATATGTGGATGAAGAAATTGCGGATACAGAGGTGGAGAAGCAGTTAATTCAGAACTTCAGGCATATATTTTTTCCTAACGCGACGACGACGATCTGTGACTTCGTCCCGATTCTTAGATTAATTGGATTCGGAGGGATAGAGAAGAAACTCGCAAATCTGCATAAGTTAAGGGATGAATTCTTGAGAAATTTGATAGATGATATTCAAAGAAACAGAGCCTCTTGCCCTGAAACTGGAAATGCATCGGACGGAGAAAAGAATAGCTCGATCGTTGATACCCTTTTGTCCTTGAAGGAATCAGATCCCGAATTTTTCACGGACCAAATAATTAAAAGTATCCTCTTGGTAAGTAACATCCTTTTTCGAAATCTTGTAAAAGAGCGTACTTAACGTACAGCGTTAGGGATGTTACAGATTTTCGTTATAATACCCAACAACGTGGTACTTGTTTCAGGCAGCGTTTGTTGCAGGACCAGATACATCAGCTATTACTCTGGAATGGGCAATGGCTTTACTTCTAAAACATCCTGAGACATATCAAAAGTTGGAAGCAGAGATTGACGCAGAGGTTGGGCATGAACGTTTGTTGAACGAATCGGACCTTGACAACCTTCCGTACCTCAAGTGCGTCATAAATGAGACACTCAGACTGTATCCTCCAACACCACTTCTACTACCTCATATGTCGTCTGAAACTTGCAGGGTTGGGGGATATGATGTTCCAGGAGGCACGATGCTGATAGTGAACGCTTGGGCCATGCACAGGGATCGCAGGGTTTGGGATAATCCCAATGAATTCATGCCTGAAAGATTTGAAACGGTTCCGGCGGAGCGAGAAGGTTTCAGATTTGTTCCGTTTGGGATGGGCAGGAGAGCCTGCCCTGGTGCGAACATGGGTATGCTAATGATCTCCTTAGCACTGGGAACGCTAATTCAGTGCTTTGAGTGGGCTAAAGATGGACTTGACGTAGATATGAGCCATGCTTTTGCCGTCTCTCTGCACAAGGAAAAGCCTTTGCAGGTTTTCTGTTCTCCACGCCAAAATTTAGTCAAACTCATATCTTAACTTTAGACTGAACTGGAGAATGTCCTTTTTCTCTCCAATCTCTGTTCAAAATCAAACTGGGCTGCTGACAAATCGAACCGGTTAATACTATGTTTTTTTTTATTTTTGATAATAATTTTTTATTATGATTTTTATATTTTTATATTAAATTATGTGTGTGTTTTTTTATTTTTATATTATTTTTTATTTTTGTGTTGTATTAGTATTTTTTAATTTTTATGTTTAAAAAAATCAAAAATAAAAAACATAAACGAAACAGGCGTAAGAAAACATGAATACCCTTTGTGTTATTCGCTATCTGCAAATTAAATAGTTGAGTTCATTTTAATTCGAGGAAGTATCATCAATTCATGTATGTTTCATCACTATACTGATAATTTAATACAAAACAGGGGTAGAGAGTCAGCCATGAATTACGGTCTCCTAATGGCAGCAAAGTCAATACCTTTAAACTAATTATAAGCTGGAAGTATGCTCCTTATGTTTAAGTTTAGGAAAAAGATTTGAGCGAAGGATTACTTTAATCCTAATGTCTGAATCAAAGTTCAAAAAGAGATACAGTATTTTAAAATACTTAAATAGAAATTTGATATTTATAAAAAAAGTTCAGGAAATTTTTAATAGTTGTAAAATTTTTAAAAAGGACTTTAAATTTAACATAAATCCAATTTTTTGATATATAATTAGAGTGTCAGATATTTTTATTTATATGATATTTTAAATAAATAATATCATGTAAGTAAAAATTAAAGATAATATAATAGAAATTTGATTTTTTTTTATTTTTTAATAAATTTTTAAATATTAAATTTTTTTAAAAATATTTTTATAAATGTTAAGAGCTTGTTTGATATGGTTAGTATTTTAAATTTTAATTTTTTATTATATTAAACATAGAAACCGAAAGAGATATCAAATTAATATAACACATAAATCAAAAATAAAACATAAAAATTAATATAAATATATTAAAATTATAATTATAAATTATAAATTACAAGAATACCCAACGACCCTAACGAACTTTGATTAATGCAAATCTCGAAGCGAAAAAATTTTTGGTCGCTGATGAACTGAGCCAAGATGGCATTTTGATAATAGAGCGGGCCATGTTCTTAACTTTTGTTTAACGTTGTTAAACTTTAATACTAAATAAAATAAATCTTGAGCCAAACAAAATTTTTTGTCACCGGTGACCTAATCATGTTTTTAAATGCCTTTTATTCGGTTTTTTATTTTTGTTTTTTCTTGTAATTTTTGTAATTTTTTTCAAATTTTATGTTTTTTTCAATTTTTGTATTTTATTATTGTGTTATTTTTTAATTTTATTATTTAAAAATTTTAAATTTTAAAATTAAAAATTAAAAATAAAAGCAGAAAAGAATAGGCTTTATTATAAATTAATGTATTACTTATTAGTCAACATAGTAAAGATGGTCTTTGATAAGTGGGAATGACTTCCTTGAGCTCCGGGCGTATGACCTTTCTCACGATGATAGACATTTCTGGGTTCGCCATGGAAAACATATGGTACTTCCTTGCTTTAGTTGCATCAATTTTTCTCTTCAACCATGTTTTGAATCGTAACAAAAATTTACCACCGAGTCCTTTATCTCTACCCATAATCGGACACCTCCACCTAATTAGACAACCACTTCACCGATCACTCGAGAATTTACTGATGAAATACGGCCCCATTCTTCATCTTCAGTTAGGATACCGATCTGCGCTTGTTTTATCTTCTCCCTCAGCTGTTGAAGAGTGTTTCACCAAGAACGATGTTGTCCTTGCAAACAGGCCTCACTCTCTGGTTGCAGATCATACTACTTACGACTATACTGTCTTTGTCTTTGCTCCTTACGGAGATCTATGGAAAACCCTCAGGCGCTTTGCTGTCGTAGAAGTGCTTTCCAGCAATAGTATGCAGAAGTCTTCATTTGTCCGCTTGGAAGAAGTTGGTAGCATCCTACGGTTAATGTCCAAAGTCCCCAACGATGCAACTAATCGGAAGCTGGTGGACTTGCATCATTTCTTCACGCTCTTGTCGTTCAATATAAATATGAGAATGGCTGCTGGGAAAAAGTGTGTTGAAGATGAGAAGGCGTGCACGGATTCCGGGGAACAGTATCTTTTGGAGCTCAAAAAGACCTTCTTCCCTGTTATGTCCATGAATTTATGTGAATTTTTCCCACCTTTGAGATTATTTTCCTATGGTGTGGAGAACACTTGGATCCAATTGCATAGGAAAAGGGATAAGTTCTTGCAGGATTTGGTAGAAGAAATTAGAGTCAAGATTCAATCTTCTCCTTCCCGTATTGCTGAGAGGACTGTGATTGAAAGTCTACTATCCCTCCAGAAGTCGCAGCCCGATTTCTACTCAGATGATATTATCAAGGGTATTATATTGGTAAGAATCCGTCGAAATAATCTTAGATAACATCACAGATGATTCAATTATTAGCATCTGAATCGTGTTTTAATTCCAGTTTCAATATATGATTCAAGGATTAGCATCTGAACTTAATTTCTTTAATCAAAGCATCAAATCTCACTTTCTTGCATCGATCATGTTCTGAAATGTTTGACTTTTTGTCAGTAAGTAATGATTTTCCGCCAGTAATCGCTGATGTTAGACTTGGTAAAGGTCGGAGTTTTTGAGTTCAAACAAGTAGAATTTTGCGCCACCAAACGTTAAAGACCGTAGTTAGATTATAGGCTTTGACCAAGTAATCGAAGGAATCTGTCGTCCACTTGGCGCTTAAGCGAAACACTGACTTTCATTATACTTTCTGCAGATAATGTTCATCGCAGGAACAGATACAACAGCTCTGACTATGGAATGGGCAATGTCTCTTCTTCTGAATCATCCCGAAGAACTAAAGAAAGTGAAAGCCGAGATTGAAATCCAAGTAGGTTACAGCCGCTTGCTGGACGAATCTGATCTTCCAAAGCTACCATATCTCCGTTGTGTCCTCAACGAGACGTTACGGTTGTACCCGGCGGTCCCGCTCTTACTACCCCACTGCCCATCTGATGATTTCTCTGTTGCGGGGTACAGGGTAGAGAAAGGCACGATTTTGATGGTGAATGCTTGGGCTATGCACAGGGATCCCAATGTCTGGGAACAGCCGGAGATGTTCAGACCGGAGAGGTTCAAGGGGTTTGAAGGGGAGAGAGATGGGTTCAAGGTCATTCCTTTTGGAATGGGAAGGAGGGCTTGCCCAGGTGGTGCCATGGCGATTCGTACAATTATGTTAGCCATGGGTTCACTCATTCAATGCTTTGACTGGGGACGACCTGGTGAAGAGATGTTGGATATGGATCAGCGAGAAGGACTCACTCTGACTAGGGTTCGGCCCTTGGTCGCTGCTTGCACTCCTCGACAGTCAATGATTACTCTCTTCTCCTAAGCTCTTTGGTGGTGGGCTCCGTTTCTCCAGTCCTGGGTCACTGGGCCCCATTTCGCCAATTGTCGAAATTCAGAAATTACCAAATGCTTTAAAGCGTCTGTTTAGTTGCTCACAGGAGCAACGAAAGTACCAGAATAGTCACCTCGTAAAATATCTATCGGTGAAAAGCATTAGATTTCTTGATCTGCCTTAATTCATGGTTCTTTATCTACCTTATTTTACTGTTTAAGTTGATAAAAGTTACTTAAAATTATATAGATAATAATATAATTTAAAAATTTTAAGGTATTATTTAATATCACTTCTATTTTTATTCTAGTTTTTAATTTATATTTTCTTATTTATAGTTTTTATTTTAGTTAAAAATAAAATTCTGTTTATTAACGATTTATAATAAAAATTGAAAATAGAAATTTATTTAATTGACTTTTAGAGTTAAACAATCTTTTAGATTTTAAATATAATTTTGTTAATAAATTATTTATTATTTAATGTAAAAGAAAATTTGTTTATAAAACTTTTTTATTTGTGAAATAATGAGAGCAAGAGATAAAGAGAAAATTGAATTTTTGTGTAGTATAATTATAAGAAAAAGGGGTTATTTATACAGGATAAGCTAAGCTAATTAGGGAAATAAATCTCTTATATGTACAAATAAATTCTCGATATTGTGTAATCGTGATCCTAATTATGGTGCTATCTTACAACTATATAATATAATTCCAGATTTTGTGATATCTTACAACTATATGTTCACACTCTCTTCAAACTTAAGATGATAAGAAAGAGGATAATATGAGTTTGGAAACAAGATCATGAAACTGTTGAGAATGATTAGATTTGGTAAAAAAGTTGAGATCAAAACTATATAAATAGTGCCTTAAAGGGCATAATGTCGCATAAGATGATAATTAAGATTAGATTTGGTAAAAAGGTTGAGATAAAAACTATCTAAATAGTGCCTTAAAGGGCATAATGTCTCATAAGATAATAATTAATCTTGATATGTTTAGTACATTCATGGAAAATATTATTATGAGCAATTTGCATGGTACTATAAATATCATAAAAGATGCGAACAACGGAACAAGATGAAACATGCATACCTTAAAGTAGCCGTCATAACTAGAGAAGCTTAGTGATAGTGTTAGCAAGGGCGAAATGTTCTACTTTTGTGCTAGAGCGAAAGATGACTGTTTATTTCTTATTACGTCATAAAATGAGAGATGTGTCAAGAAAGAAACAATAGTCAGTACTTAATCGATGATCAGTGAGATCTCCAACCCAATTAGCATTAAAATATGCTCACATCTCTAGTGGAGATGAATGAAGAAAGTGAAGGTCATGAAATAAGGTTCTTCTAACATATAAAAAATACATATTACAAAAGAAAAGTGAGTAGAACAAGGTGTAGACATGAATTGGTTGACAATATGATCAACATATGTAATATTTACATGAGATACTATAAGATATATAAGGTTGTCAACTAATTGACGATAAAATATACCATCACTGAGGAGATTCCTATCAGTAGTAGAAAGATGATCATTGCAGTCAAGTGAAGTACTAGTAGTCCTAGTGTCAGATATGCCAGCACGAAAGATGAGATTAGTAATATACTTTACTTGGGAAAAATACTAATTAGTATCATTAGATGATACTTTAAGACCCAAAAAATAACTGAGAGTGCTAAGGTTCTTTATTTTAAACTGTTGATGTAGAAAAGATTGAAGAGTGGAGATATCTTGTGTATCATCATTTGTTATTATAATGTCATCCACATAAAAAAGAAAAAGAAGAGTGCACCCTTTATCAATTTTGCAAAGAAACAAAGTATGATCATAACAATTAGATTGAAAACTAAGACCTCCAATAGTAGAGCTAAATTTTACAAAATAAGACTGAGGAGCTTGTTTAAGTCTACACAAGGCTTTACGGAGACGGCAAACTTTACAGTGGAGATGGTCATACCTAGAAGAAGGTTTCATATATATTTTTTCTATAAGATCACCATTGAAAAAGACATTTTTAACATCTATTTGAAATAGTGCCCAACAATTACTAACAGTGATTGTAATGAGACTTTGAACTGAGGTCAAACGGGCTACCAAAGTAAGTGTCTTCTTATAATCAATGCTATATTCTTGTGTAAATCCCTTATCAATAAGTCAAACTTTGTAGCATTCAACGAACTCATCAGCGCGAGTCTTGATTTTGTAAACTCATTCGCAATAAATAACTGATTTATCTGAAGATAAGTTATCCAAGTTCCAAATATTTGTGTTAGTGAGTTCTTGTAGTTCTTCTACCATTCCTTGTTGTCATAAAAGGTCAAAACTGGCCTTACGATATGTGTGAAATTCATATACAAAGACAATAATGGAATAAACATGAAAAGCACAAATATGGACAGAAGGTTAATTTATACGATCAATACAACAAAGGGGTAGTTGTGGGAGGAGAGAATCTGATAGATAATAATCATGTGGAGTTCTTGGGAGATCCAAAACTAGAGGAGATACAGTAGAATTAGGTGGAAGTATAATGGAGTTATGTGAGTTATAAGAAGGACTAGTAAGAAAAATGTCAGAAAAAGAGATATGATAAGATTAGAAAAGAATGAACAAGGAGGTTTATTGACTCAAAAGTTTGAAAGGTCTAAACATATCTTATATTTCCATAAGGTTATATGGTGAGAGATACTAAGCCATTGTGATAACGAATCCTAATATCTAAATTTTTTATGTTCTATATCATATCATAAGGCAAAACATAACCTTACTCATAGTTCTAATTTGATGTATTCATGAGGTTGTAAAAGAACAAAGTAAGTATAACAAAAAACTTTCAAAGCTTGATAATCAGGAGCAAAGCTTAAAAAAAGTTCATAGGGATATATGTTACTAATAATAAGGGAAGGAATACGATTTATAATATAGATAGTAATGAGAGCAACTTCTCCCAAAAAATTTTATGGACGAAAGGAGAATATAAGGAAGGCTCGAATAGTATCAAGAATGCATTTATATTTACGTTCTACTCAACTATTTTGTTGAGAGGCACCTAGATAGAACCTTTGAATAATAGTACCTTAGTAGGTCAGAAATTAAGTAAAATTTATATATCTATATTCCATTGCATTTTCAATACAAACTACTTTAATCTTATAAAAAAGTTGAATCCGAATCAAAATATTAAAATGAAAGTACAATTATTTTTAAAAAAAATGAGAGTAGAATAATTCAAATATATGGCACATCAAGTAAATCCATATGTAACAAAAAAAATATCAATAAAAATAACTTAGTATCATAGATTATCCATAGTCTCATGTCATAATAAATCATATCAAAATGTGCTGAAGAAATAAAATCATTAAGATAAAGCATGACGTTTAGAAAGTTGGCATAAAATACATTCAAAATGTTTGTACTTAACAAGATCTAAGAAGTCACTAGAAATTAAGGAGCCTAATTTGGCATTAGAAGAATGACGAAGGTAGGAATGCCCCATATGCAAAGTTATGACACTGAAGGTAAATCTGGAAGGAAGATGTAAGGAACTGAGATCCAACAATCATTTGGCCTTACGCCCAGTCCTAAGAATCTCACCCATTTGTAGATTTTGTATAGTACAACCACGACTAAAAAAAGATAAGTTAATACTAATTTTGTATAATTGACCAACAAAAATGAGATTTAAAGAAAGATTATGAAAAAAAAGATGTTAGATAAAGCTAATTTAGATGTGCGAGTAGTGTCAATAATTTGAATATGTATAGTAAATTTATCAACAGTATGAACATATGTAGAATATATGGTATTTTTGAGAATTCAATGATAGAAAAATCAGATATCATGTGGTTACAATAAGTAAAATTAAAGTATCATGAGAATGAAGTATTTGAAGTGACAAACAAAATAGAAGAATAGACAATACTAGAATATGATTGAAGTTGCTGGAGAAGAGTATAAAGTTCTTTTAAGGAGAATTTAGGAGAGGTACTTTCATTTAGACCCTCTGTGATAGTAGTTGTAGTAGAAGAAGCTTGAACGAACTTGAAAGGATTAACTTGTTCAGAATTATGTCAAAGTCATTTTCTACATTCAGAAATATGATAATCGAGTTTTTTGCCATAGGTACAAGATCCTTTAAAGATCTTCGTGACTGGATTATAAGGATTTTGAGGGGATAAGAATTGAGTAGTAAGAACAACATTAGTAGCGAGAACAAACATTTTTCATACGAAGTGTATTGAGTCTACTCTTTTCTATAATTAATTCTTTGATCATAAAGTAAAAAGTTGGTAAAGAACCTCTATAAAAAAGAGAACTATGGATGGATTCAAATTTATCGCAGAGAGTCATTAATAGCTGCCAGATATACTGAAAATAATGGAGATTTGTATAAATGATGGTTGTAGCAGGGCTACGTCATACTGCATCTCCAAGAGTTAAGTGATCCCATAGTTCCTGTAATTATGACACATAGCTATGGATTAGCTTACTAGGTTTTTGTTGTATTTGATGAAGTTTTTGATAAAGTTGAAACAGATTAACATTATTATATATAAAATAACGACTCTTAAAAAAATCTCATACCTCCTTAGCTGTGTCAAAGTACCAAAAATCAAACTTGATTGCTTTAACACATGTATTTTGAAATAAGGATTTTATGGTTTATGCCATCCTAAAATACTAAGCGTTTTGTGAATTTTTCTTCTTCTCACTCTATCTTTTTAGTTGGTTTAGGTATTTCTATAATAACAATATGCTAAAGAAGCATTCCTTTTAAAAAATTTCACATTTTCTCAGCCCATAAATCATAGTTTGTTTCATAAAAAATAACATTGATAGGATTACAAATATATGAAAGAAGTTTAGAGGCATCTATATTAAAATTTGTGCAATAAAGAGAGAACTTGTATATAGAGTTTGAATTTGACCAATTGGACCTAAAAAAATGAATTTAGAGCATCTTAAAACCTTAGAAATCAGTTTGGGTTATGAAGAAATCGGATAAAGAGAGAATGAACTAATTTTTCAAGGTAATAGTCAACGGATTTAGAACAAATTGAACTAGTATAACTGAACCGATCCAAATTGAAACGATATGGGTCACGATGATGAGATCCATATAAACAAATGAGATTATGACACGTGTCACAAATAGGCTAACCTAACTGATGACGTGGTGTGTCTGGTCTAATGGGGGGTATTGACACATGAAGATGAGGGGTGATAAGTGGAAAAAACCGACCTATAAGTGATTGACAAGTGGCAGAGTTGTGTTAATGTGGCCTGACACGTGGCGATGAATGTTTGATATATGGCAAGACTCCTATACAATGGGTGTTTGACACATGGTAAAGCTGTGCTAATATGGACAATGATATGGGCTCTGGAGGTGTTTCTAGACACCATTTTCAATTTTGTGATCTAAACCTGAGAGTAGATTAATATGGTGTATAAGAAGTCATGGAACAATGAATTGAAAGACTAGAAAAATCGTGCAAATAGGACTGTCATAAGAGAAAACTTTGGAAACTAGAAATCTAAAATCTAGCAAAGAAAGAAATCAATCGCCTAAAAGAATTGAACTCCTTTTTATAGAATCAACTCTAATACCATGTGAAATAATGAGAGTGGGAAATAGAGAGAAGATTGAATTTTTGTGTGTATTACAAATACAAAAAAAAGGGGGGTATATATAGAGGTTAAACTAAACTAATTAGTGAAATAAATCCTTGATATTATGCAAATAAATCTTTGATATTGTGTAATTGTGATACCAAATTTGGTGTTATCATATAGCTATACAATATAATTTGAAATTTGGTGCTCTATTACAACTATACTTTCACACTATTAAATATAAAGAAATTAAAATTTTTATTTATATTTTTAGAAATTCATAAAATATATTAATAAATAAAAGTAAAGTTATATGATTAAATTAACATAAATAAGAAACCAAAATGAGTCGTGACCACAAAGATGACTTAAATGACTTTCGTAATCATTCCAGCTTTCCAACCTTACATAAAAACCTTGTTAGCTATTTTTTTCTCTTGTCCTATACATAACATGTACTTATTCCTTTTTGCCTCCAGCCATTGTTATCTCCAAGCTCCAAGCATTTGCCTTTCCATTAACTGTTATCAAATCCCCAGAAAAGTCAAAGACCATATTAAGGTTGATAGTCAAAATATATCCATGTACTTAATCAACTATTTTCTTTGTTTGGAGAGAATTTGCCATTAAACATATGAAGTAAGAGTCTATTTATAATATTCTTGCTTATATTAACAAACAACTTATTCTAGCGGATTAGTTACTAATTTAATAAAGGTTTTCATAAGATGCATAATTAAGATTTTTTAAATATGATAAAATAATTCATAACTAGTACAACCCGAATAAATACTGAATAATACTTAAAAGCATGCATTAGTTCATTAATTATGTATTATAAAATAATTTACATATTAAATAATGAATTTAAGATTAATTTATAGATAATAACTTTTATTGCAACTTAAAAAAGTCCTCTCCTTAAGAGAATTAGACTTTTGACATTTATAAATTTTTCTAAACCCAAGGTATAGTTAGATTACTCGTTCATTTCAGTGATTAGAGATCACTTATTATTGTAATAATGTCAACTCAAGAGCAACTTGAAGTATATTTATTCCACGAGGTAAGATGTACACATCAAGACATCAAACTAAGTTAAGACACTGGACCAAGTTAAGATTTGTTTATCTACGAACACTTCGAGAGAATGTGTGCCAATCAACCCTCGGTAATTTAAATAAATATTCTCATGTGAATCAGGACAAAATGGCCAGTATATATGTGTGTGTGTGTCTGTGATTCTCCCATGCAAAATCCCAATCACCATGCCTACATTTGAGCCCTTGGAGACTCTTTACAAGCCACAAAAAGGAATGATCAACAATGTCTTAACTTTATGATTACACTTGTATAGGAATTATCATAGTAATAAACTTTTAAAAAAGTAAAAAGTTTATGGGATATCAACATCCCCAAAATTGATGGCTTGTATTTCAACGTCCTAGTCAATATCACATTGCAGCCTTAGATTTTCCAAATTATATGATTGTTTTAACACGGATGTGCTTCTTCCAGTGGCCTAGATTAGCCGATATCTTATTTTTATTTCCTAAGTGTCATTATATCATGCTAGTATTAACTTGATCTTTCCTCTACAGTAAAGCAAAAAATAGGTTTTTTTCTATAAGAACTTGACTCAGATTTGAGAGCCAAAAGAATAATTCTAACAATTATCTTCTATTTACTAGAGAGAGGAAAATATAATTGGTGAATGTTTATATGATGAAATTTTATGTTCTTTCTGTGGTTGGAAAATTAACTTTAAACTTTGTAAACATTGAAATTTTTAAATATTTTTATAGTTTGAAAATAAAACTAAACATGTGAATTTTGTAAGAAAATGCACCAAATGTATATAGGGAAAAATAAATAGAAACTGATAAAATTTTTTTGGTAATTAACAACTTTGTTATACTGCCGTGAATCTAAAAAACAATTGTGATGACCCTGATATTTATAGGCTTACACAAAAATTCAAAAAGTATAATTGTAGGAACACTTACCCACTAAAAGACAAACACTATGGATCGCTTTCCCACAAAACTATGTGAATAAAAAACAACGAATCCACTGCTAAACTAACTCACTACCAAACAAAATACTCATCCACTATTCTACGGAAGTGAAATCCACCATACCAAACAAGACAAGTACTACTCATAATAGTCGGTCAAATTATATTTTAATACTCCCCCTTGATTCTAAGTTACATATACTAAGTAATTTTCTAAAGTAGTATAACCTCTCCTTTGTTAAGGCCTTTGTAAGTATAACTGCCAACTACTCATTTGTACTATAATATTTTAAAGATATCTCCTCCTTAGAAATGAGATCACAAGTAAAATGGTAACGAAGTTTAATATGCTTTGTTCTATTACAAAATGTTGGGTTTTTTTTATCATAGTGTTAGTTAATTTGTTGTTACAAAATATTTTCGTCGCTTCTTTTTGTTTTTATTAAAGATCAACTAACATCTTTTTTAGCCAAATAGCTTGACATGCTACTGAAGTTGGTAGCACATATTCAGCTTCGGAGGTTGACAATGTCACTGATGCCTACTTCTTTAAACTCAATGTGATCACTCGTGATCATAGAGTGAAAACATTTGTTAAAATGCTTTGTCTATCATCTAGTGATTCTGCCTTCACTGTCAGTAATACATATAATATGAAATTAGATGTTTTAAGGTACCAAATTCCATATTCTATGGTTCCAACAATATAATGCAAGACCCGCTTTGCTGCTCTATAATGAATCTTTGAATGGTGTTGCATAAACTTAGATATAACACCAATAAGAAATGCAATATTGGGTCGAGTGTGCGTCAAATAAATCAAACTTCCAACCAATCTTTAGAAATTTTTGGCATATGCCATTTCTGCTCCATCTTCATGCTACAATTTTTCATTAGTATTCATGGATGTAGTTACGGGCTTACATTTAAACATGCCAATTTTACTGAGAAGGTCTTTGGCATATTTCCTTTATGAAATAAAAATTCTATCTTTAATTTGATAGACTTTAAGACCAAGTAAACAATGAAACAAACCATATCTAACATTTTAATTTCATTCATCATTTCAGACTTAAATTCATCTAATAGAGAATTAGAAGAGTTTGTATAAATAATATCGTCAACATAAAGGCAAATAATGATGAAATTATTTTTACCTTTCTTTTTCACATATAAAGTGGACTCATTCTCACTCTTTATATACCTCTTCTTTTGAAAATACCCATCAATTTTGCTATACCAAGCTCGAGGGACTTGTTTCAATCCATACAATGCCTTTTTTTAGCTTATATACTTTTGTCTCGTTGCCCTCCTTTATAAAACCATATGACTGCGATACATAGATTTCTTCTTGTAATTCTCCATTTAAGAACATTGACTTAATAACAAATTGATAAACAAGCCACTACAATTGTGCTGCTAATGCTAGAACAGTTCTTGTAGTTTCAAAACGAGCTACTAGAGAGAAAGTTTCTTCGAAATCAAGACCTCATTATTGCGCATACCCTTTTTCCATAAGATGAGCTTTGTGCTTTTGTATGCTTTCATTTAAAGCAAATTTTTATTTGAACACACACTTCAAGCCAATTACATTTTTGCCTTTTGGTAAATCAACCATTCCCATGTGCCATTCTTTTCATTGGTTTTCATCTCTTCTAGTATTATTATAGTGACTACACCTAGTGTCATTCTTTTTCAACTGCTTCTTCATAATGTATAGGATTTGAAATAGTAAGAGCAAATTGACAAGATGCATACATGCCAACCAAAGATCTATACTTCTTTGAAGGTGTGTCTTCTAAAGATTCTTCATGAGTGGATGAAGAGTTTCTGCTTAGTGTTGCTGAAGATGGAAAACTAGCTGACACTATTGGGGAGCTAGTTTGTGAACTAATAGGAGTTGACTCTTGTATTTCATTTGATGAGATTTCAATGGGTATATGATTCTCTTATTGCACCTGCTCTTTACCTCTATTACAACTTGCATTTTCATCAAATATTTCATCTCTTCTAATTAAAATCTTGCCACAACAAGTGTTATACAATCTATATGCTTTGGATTAAGTACAATAACTAATAAAAGTATAATTTTAAGATTTTTCATCAAAATTTTGACAAACTTTAGAATTTACTAAAGTATAAGCAGTATATCCAAAAACTCGTAAATGACTTATAGATTGTTTTCTTCCATGCCAAGCTTCATATGGTGTTTGATTCTTGACAACTCTTGTTGGTGAGAGATTCAACAAATAGATAGATATCGCTATAGTTTATGCCAAAATTGACTCAAGAGTCCTTTTACTTATAACATGCTTCTTGCCATCTCCACAACAATTTGATTTTTTTACTCCTCAACTCCATTTTGCTTTGGAGTGTGAGGAGTTGTTAATGACTTATGGATGTCATTTTCTTTTCAAAACAAATTAAATTCTATGGACATGAACTCTCCACCTTTGTCCGTGTAAAATAAATTGATATGACAACCATTTTGATTCTTTACTATAGCCTTAAATTTCTAAAACTTCCTAAAGATTTCTTACTTATTTTTTAAAAAATATATCCAGCTCTTGCAACTATAATCATCAGTAAATAATAAGAAATAATGAGTCCCACCCAAGGATTCATTTTACATAGGTCCACACAAATCAACATGAATTAATTCTAGACATTTTAAAGTTCTTTAAGCTTATCTAATATGAAATGATTTTTTTACTTTGTTTTCCACAAATACACCCTTCACATAAATCAATAAAATTGATTTTCACTAATCGGTGAACTATACCTTTATTACTTAGCAATTACATGCCTTTTATGTTCAAATGGTTGTACCTTAAATCCATAACGTTGAGTCATCTTTTGCATTTATAGTTAGAGCAAAATTCTCCACATTGAAAACACTCAATGAAAACATCTTGTTTGAAGTCATGTTGATATGAACCATTTTTCCTAATTTCTTATTTTGAATGGCACACGCATTATCATCAAACAGAATAGAATATCCATGAATTATCAATTGTCCACCACTCAATAGATTGTATTCTAGATCAGGTACAAATTGAACATTACCTAATACTTTTACTTTACCATGCCCAGTGCCGACACCTACTGTGCCTTTTCCTTTTAACTTGCATGTGCTTTTTGTTGCCAAGCTGTATGTTTATCCAATGTGTTTCATCAAGTTCCCAAAACAAGGATTTGGTACCCGTTATATGGTTTGAACTGCAACTATCAACAAACCAAAAATTACTCTGTTTTGGATCAGTATCAACATAAGCCATAAAAATTTTGTTTTCATCTTCATTTTCTGCTACAAAATTCATATTCTAATCTTTGAACCAATAGTTAGCCTTTATATGCCCATATCTCTTGCAATGATGACACTGAATGCCACTTTTCATGTTACCATGCTCATTGGACTGCCTTTGCCTTTCATTTCTTCCCATACCGCTTCCATTACTATGATCAAGACCACTACGAGATTCTCCTCTTTCTCGAACTCTACCTATTGAATAATTATTTCCTCCTTGCTTGTTGGCTGTCTCCTTTACTTGAAATGTCTTTTCTTCATTCTTTTCTATTGATCTATTGATTCTTGACTCATAAGCTTGAATCGATCCCATTAATTCCTCAAAATAAAGAATTGGCAAATCTTAAGCTTATTTTATAACACCTACATCATGGTCAAATTTTGGAGTCAAGCTGCTCAAAACTTTTGTAACAATTATTTCATCTGAACTAACTATTTCCATTGATCAAGATAAAAGATCAACAATCGATTCATCATTCTTAATAACCAAGGTTTCAAAATCACATCTTAGTTATTGTAATTTCACCACTATGAATTTTGAATCACCTTGAAACTCCTTCTAGAGGATTGATCATGCTTGCTTCGATGTGATTGCAGCTGCAATTCATGAGAAAATAGTTTCATGAACTACTTGTTGGAGAATAAACAAAGCTTTGACATCCCTTTTCTTAATTTCTCTCAACCTTTCATCTTTTTCTTCACCGGGTTCTAGAATATCAACAAATCCAAACTCTACCAAGTCCTATAACTCCTGTGATTTGAGCAAAGTCTTCACCTTGATGCTCTAGTACTCGTATTTCTCACCAGTAAAAATTGGTATGCGTGGTTAAGAGGAAGAAAAAATAGATACGACGTCCATTTTTGCAAATGAAAAACTCTCACTCTCATGTTTCCCTTAATTACCAAAGGATCCCAAGCTTTATATTTCACTCTACCTAAAAATCATAATAAGACTGATACCAAGATTATATGGAAAAATAAAGAGAAACTAATGAAAAAAACGAAGAAGCTTTGATAGCTGACATCTTTGTTATATTGCCATGAATATTTTTTTTTTTTGATGATCTTGATATATATAGGCTTACACACAAATTCAAAAAGAATAATTATAGGACCATTTTCCCACAAAAAGACAAACACTAAGGACCACTTTTTGTCTAAACAACATGAATAAAAAACAATGAACCCACTATCGAACAAAACACTCATCCTCTAGTTTACGTAAGTGAAACTCACTACCAAACAAGATAAGTATTGATCATAATAGTTGGTCAAACTTTAAATTATATTTCAACAGTATAGACATTCAGCAGTATAGTAAAGGATGTGAGAGTTGCTTTCACTTTTAAAGCAAATCCAAATATTCCCTAAGTTTATTGAACATAAATTTGTAGACAAATAACTGTAAGTTTTTTCATTAATTTATCTAATTAAAATTAAGGATATCTTAAGAATGATTTGATAATAAATTATATTTCGGTGAAACTTTCATTTTCAAAATATCTAAATTTAATTTATTCACCTTTAATTTAAAAAATTTAGTGATAGAAGTAAAAATATTGAAATTAAGAATAAAATTTAATTATGGTTATAAATAATTTAAATTAAGAAAATAATGTTTTAATATTATTTAAATTATCTTTTTAAAGTAACAAAGTAGTAGAATCCATAATTAAATAAGAAATTTATCAAAATAAAAATAAAAGGAATTAAATAATCTTTAAAATAACAGAACCCTAAAAAGTGTCAGGGGACTTCAAGGTCATCACTTATTCCCTTAATCTTCATAGAGATTAATATTATGTAAAGATTAATAAAATCTCAAGTATTAAGGCCAAGGTATAGGCCCCATTCAAGGTATGAGATCTCAAGGCTTAACTATTAGAGATTTTAAAGAATCCTCGTACAATACTAATATCTTCAAGATCTTTGGTCCAAGATGTTCTGATACATAGGATTCTTAGAAGAGTGGCAAGTGCAGAGTATACTTATCTTTCTATATAACTGAATTCTATCATATGAATGAAATAAGCTTTTTGGAAAAAGAAAAGTTTAGAAAGATTTATACAAGAAAGCATACATCTTATTGATAGAAGATTGTTCAATGATTACAATAAGAAAGAAGTCTTGATCAAAGAAAAGAAACCTACAAACCCCACATATAAAAAGATAAAATACAATGAGTGAAACATATAGGATCTATTTAACAAGATAAGATTCCTTAAAAATAAAAAGGAATCTTTAAACAGGAGCAAAGGCACTACGTCCATGACTATCACTATTAAAAAGGTCTTCATCCATATTTTTTATTTCATTAATAAAATGCTCAATTTCTATGTCTATTCAAACATGAGGCCAAAGGTCTTCGGAATCCTAGAAATAAGATGTTAAGCCTGAAGACTAATAGGATAACGTTTTAGGCCTCTTAACCTATTGTGATGATTCTCTTTGGGATGATTCTTCAACTTCAAACCATTGTTTCCTTAGCTGGTATCCATTTGAAGGGAGATCACTTACAAAAATACTAAAGCCCGTGGAAGCAAAATGATCGCAAGAAAACCAATAACCTGCTCTAGAAGTAATAGGATCAGAAACAGAAAAATCCTCTGGATATAGACCTAAAGATGTACAGGTCAGAGGATAATTAGGTTTGGGATGATGATTGATATGATCTAAAAAGTGGAACAAATCATTCATTACATTAATTTTATTATGAGGCCATGAAAGACAAGTCCGCCAAAGTTGGAAGTGATTAACGATATAGGCATACCTATTGTCATTCATAATATAAGGGTAATGAATAATAAAGAACATTGAGTATCCTGTTGATGGAGAGGAGTAATCTAGAGTTGATAATGAGTGAGTATTAAACCCAGTTGTTGATGCCATTTGAGGAGAGATTAAAATCATTCAATAAAAGTCCAGAATAAAGATTTAGAATTGGTTGGGTTGGTGAGATATTGGTAAGCATGGAGAGGAGAAAGAGCGATGGGATAAGCATAAAAAGCAGATAAAGACCAAATATTCCATATAGTATGTTCAAACACAGAATTGTAAAGATGATGAACAATTCAGTAGGGAGTTTATACATCAAAGAAATGAGGATGTGGTGCAACTTAAGAAAGCTTAAGAAATAGAAGAAGGTAATAGAAAAGACCTTTTTATAAGAGAGTTGCAATATCTTTAAGGGTGGTTAAAGGTGTCCGAATGATCGGAGTAAAGTTTTTCTTAACTTTTGCAAAGATGAGAAGATCTATTAAAGAAAAGATGAAGAAAGAAATAGGTGTTGAAAGAGTAGGTGTGAGAAGCTGAATAGGTTTTCTGGGTCAAGAGAGGAAACAAGTTAAAACATTGGTATGGCCTTTGATATGGTAAACAGTGAATTTATAACAGGAAAACTAATCTTTCTATCGAAGTAACTGTCTATCTGGTAAAATCTTTTTAAGAGGATTAAGAATCTTTGGGAATGACGTGTCATCCATTTCCACCACAAAACCACCAATTCCTCTTTTCACCATCAAAATATCTTTATAGGTAGAGTGATAATATTTTTCTTCCTAAAAAAATTATCTGCTAGCATGACTATAATAATGGTGTTAAGTAGCAATCTCTTCAATCAAAACAATACACCAATAATCAATAATAGCATCTGTCTGAAGAATGTATAAACCCTTATCCAAAATCTTTAAAGGAGGTGGATTCTGAGTTACCTGCTTTAAATTTTTTACAGTTATGGTTTGTGCATTAGTCTATAGTGGAGGGTTTTTCTTTAATATTTTGGACAACACTGGTATAACAAGCTATATAGGAAAAGAAATCTCATATATAATTGATGATATGAAATTGTTGAATTTTTTTGGGAATGAGATGTGAGTTTGGAAAATGAAGTTCATTGGCAATGTGGGGGTTAGGCTGGTAAAATCCATAATGAAAGTGCATACCCAAAATTCAATTTGAGTAGTTCTGATAGTGCTTTTTGTTGAAGATAACATAACACCATATTGTTTTTTAAGATCAAAAAATTGTTGTAGTAAAACTTTATGATCCTCATGAGTCTTGGAATATAGCAAAATGTCATCAATATAAACTAAAACATTATGTAAAATAGGCTAATAGATGCAAATCATGGCCCATAGAAATAGGGATGGAGCAACTTTGAGTTCAAAAGGCATGATAGTCCGTCCATTGATATTAGGCATTGGGAATGCAAAATGCAGTTATGTATCTTTTTGTTGGATCAATACCCAGTTACCAAAATCTAACTTTTAAATCAAATTTGGAAAAAATCTTGGCTTCTTTGAGAAACAAAATTGGGTATTAATTTTGGGTAAAGGAAATTTATCATCTTGAAGAAAGACATTAAGAGACTTGTAGTCGATAACCAATCATTTTTGCCACGTCTTTGTTCAACTCTTTTGTTAATATAAAAGGCTTGACAAGTCTAATTAGATTTTACGGGTTCTATTAACCCTTGTTATAACATAATAGCATACTCTTCTTAGGCTAATGTGAGATCATTCGTCTTCCCTTTAAAAAGAATGAAGATATCAATTCCATTAAAGCAACCTATATTGAACTTCAATATATGGAGTAGATTAACTTCCATATCTAATTCTAGCAGGTAAAATTTGTAAATGAGCAAATTTCCAATAAATATCCATACCAGTGAGGATGTTCGGACTAGGAAGATGGATGCTAAGAAGTTTTATCCATACCACACAATTAGGAAAAAAAAACATAATTCTAACTTTTCTTTTTGTGATGAGGCCTATCTTAAAAGCTTTTCCAACAGTAGCAGTAAAATATTTATTATGGGAAATTTAGGCATCAGGAGGTAAGATATCAAACTTCATAACACTGCGACAAGAACCAATATCCATATATATATGGCTTTAATAGATCGATCATACTTGTCTTGTTGTAACAAATGAATCTGCACATGGGGACAGTGGAACGGAATTGGGTTTGGGACTATGTGTCATGCTCCAACAGGGTTGGTTGAGCATGTAAAGATTTTGCGCATCAAAATCATTTTCATCAGTATCATCATCTATGGATGGATAGTCATAGAGATCATCATTATATTTATCAAATGAAGAATCTTCAATTGGAATGGCAAAAATAATTTCTTCAATATCTTGTGGTTGTTCTTCAATAAGATCTTCAAGATTTGTAAACTCTTAAAGTGACATCATATTTTCAAGAGGTTTCAATAAGAGATCTTTTTTAATACGACGAGGACATTATTTTACAAAATGTCCAGATTTGCCATAAATAAATAACGATTTTCTTCCCAAGTATTATGAAAGCATCGTTTGAAGAATATAACACCTTTTTTCTTATGAAACTGATGAAAATATGATTTAAGAGAAGCTTTACGATGTCTTCTACGAAAATGTCCCAGAAACTTGTAATGAAAGTGTTTCTTAAGATGACAATCATAGTCTTTTTCTTCTTTACATTTTATTTTCAGATGAAGTTTTTTGCAAGCATTTTTTTACCTGCCAACTACTTTTAAGTATTTTCTTGAAGAGTTTACTATGTTTCTTAATATTTAAATAATTCTTGTCAATGTCAACAATACGTGCATTCAGAAATTATCTTTAATTATTCTTAGTTGTCTAGGTTTTCATCACCATTTTCATGAAAAAATCATAATCAATAGATAAATTTTGAGTACTGGTTGTTGACTCTTGTGCTTCTGTTCATCCAAGTTCAACTTTAGGCTGAGTCAATGAGAAGGACTCATGCACTTTGGATAGGGGGTTCGACCCTTGGGCTGTTTTCGCTCCTCGAGAGTCTATGATTCTTCACCCAAGCTCTGGGTGGGGCATGGGCTTCTTCAATCCTGGGTAAGTAGGGTCCAATTGTATGATTGTCAAAATTCAACAAATACCGTACATGTTCCCCAAATCTGTTTTATAATATACAGTAGCAAATACCCACACAGCTACTCATCAAAAGCGATCGAGTGTGTGTGTTAATCGAGATACTAATTAATCTAGCTGTTTTAATTTGTACTACCTTATTAGGTAGTAGAATTCCTGTTCTTAAGGAATTCGGTTAGTGTTATTTTACGTATTAAATTTACTAGTAATTAGTAGTCATTTTTTACGTATCAAATTTTTTTAGTAATAACTTGAAAATAGGAGTCTACTTATGCTATTTTTGGTATAGAAAAAATATTAATTATGAGTTTTAGTAAAGTATTTAATACAATAAAAAACAGGCATTGTTGTTCAATATTGTTATCTAGTTTTCTTCAACGAAGATGGACAATTTTGTTTAGCCTTTAATTTGTATTCTTGATGGGAAAATTTATAATCGGTGGTGTGTTCAAATGAGGTTACAATTTGATTATAACGAATTGCTAGGCGTGGAGGATGAAAATGCAACTGATGAAAATACCCTGAGAATAAGAAGTATAAAAAGGCATCTTATTTTATTTGTTATGAAATTAATAATAAAATGTTTGACAAAAAAAAGGAGGAATTACAGAAAATGAGGGTTAGGATATCTTTGAAATACTCATTCAAATGAGAACAAATGAGGGTTGGGATACCTTTGAAAAACTCATTCAAATTAGCAACGATAGTTAAAAAGTTGCAACTCTACATCAAGAGACGTCACTATGAACTCTTGAAAATATAATTTGCTGAAACCATTTCTAAATATATTAATTGAGTTTTTGTTTTGGCCGAATCAAATAAAAACATATGTGGAAGAGTATAAAAATCGGGCCAAAGTTAAAAAAGATTTTACAATTGTTTATACCTAGCTTTGAACATATGGTGGCAATCAAAGAATCTCATCATCTGTTCCACATGGTAGTTGACAAATTATTTGGTACAATCTAAGTCCATGAGTAACGCATGAATAAGAATATAATTAAGAAACCTTGAGCAAGTATTTCAAAACTAATCTCTATAAAAGACACACAGGATGATGAAAATGATCACCATTATAATGATTTTCGTGGTAAAAGATGAGCTAGGTGTAGTCACTATAACAATAATATAGCTCATGTCATTTAAAAAAAAAAGGCTCGTGATAATGGCTACAGTAATAATTTTGATAAAGACAACCAAACAACAATCAAGAGTGGTCACATTCTAACTATCAATATAACTCAAATTATAGAAATCAAGGTCTCAGACAGAATAAAGGAAAATGTGATAAATTCAATATGAAGTATTATAATTATCATGGACGAGCCCATAAAGTATCTATCTTTACTTCTAGTTTACGATAACCATGCACTTACTAGGGGCTGTTTGGTTGAGCTTTTGATTGTAATTTTTTATTGTGAATGTTATATTTTTATTGAATTTTGTGTATTTTATAGATTTTTGTGTTGTCTATCTTGATTTCTATGCTGTATTAGAGTGGTTTTTTTTCCGATTTCTGTGATGTTCTTTATTGATTTTTGTGTTTAGAAAATTTGAAAATCAAATTAAAAAACTAAAGCTCTCTCAAACAGGCCTAAGTTTTTGAATTTCGGTAAAAAGCAATAAATTTCTTAATCGTGGTTTTTTTACCGTCAATTTATGATTCAAGCTGATAAAAGTCAGTAAAAATTATATTAATAGAAAATATAACTTGGGAAATGGTAGTGTCTGTAAATTTATTACTAATTTCTAACTAGATTGGAAGATGTTTATATATATGAAATTTAATTGCAAAACCATCATAATTAATATTAGTTAAGTCTTCTTATATGTTAATAAATAATTTGTAATATATATAAATAATTTATTTAGTATTAATTATGATGTTCTAGACTGCCATCAAAATAATAAC
This sequence comes from Pinacopodium congolense, assembly GCA_028565735.1. Taxonomy (NCBI): domain Eukaryota; kingdom Viridiplantae; phylum Streptophyta; class Magnoliopsida; order Malpighiales; family Erythroxylaceae; genus Pinacopodium; species Pinacopodium congolense. The sequence continues at coordinate 29,443 of JAOXYD010202222.1, forward strand.
ACTCTGAACCTCATCTTTAAGATTATAAGTTGAAAATCAGCGTAAGTTCCTCAACTTCAATGTCTAGTAACTCCTCACGTATATGTGAATGCCTTATAAAATGAAAGGCATTCAAGAAAGAGTTTGGTAGTTTCAGATCCACCTAATGCCTGTTGAGAAAAAAATGGGTTATGAGTAGAGTAAGTAACAGTTTAAATGCAACTGAAAATAATGAAAATAAAATGAATACATGCAGCTTTTACATGAAAAACTCTTAAAAAATATTTGTCTTTCTTATTTTTTTCCCCCGATTCTCACTTCTCTCTTCTTCTTCTTTTTTTTTTGCCTTAGAAATTTTTTTTTTAGCTGCTGCTACCTATTTATAGATAGGAGAGGGCATGTGAATGGCTGGTCATTTTTATTTTGTTAGGCATGGTAGGCACTGACTTACTATTTTTGACAAATTCCTACTTGAATATTTGATTAAGGATCAATCATATCTTCATACCATTCTTTCTACTTTATTGCTTCATATTGCGTACGTCTTTGTTAGGCTACAAGATGATTGACACCACATAAGCTTGTCAACATTGATTACTTCTATCATAAAATCTACCAAGTTGTCCATGGTACGAATTTTTTGTATATCTACCGTTTCTTCTTCCACTTTGTTACGAATGAAGTTGTAATGAACTTGAATATTTTTTGTCTTTAAATGAAATTTCAGATTCCTTGCAAGATGTAAAGAACTTTGGTTTTCACAATACAGAACAATATTCTCTTGTTTATGTCTAAATTCTTCCAACATCATCTTCAACCGCACTGCTTCTTTACTAGTTTGTGTAGCTGCCACATATTCTTCTTTTGTTTGACATAACTACAACGGACTGTAGTTTTGAAATCTAGCACACAACTCCTCTAGCTAGTATGAATACATATCCCATATTAGATTTGCTTTTGTCAAAATCATAATTAGTATTAACATGTCCTCTGACAATAAAGGCTGATCATTTATAATATAATGCAATATTTGAAGTTCCTTTGATATATTTGAGAATCTTTTTTAACAACATTCCAATGATCTCGACCATGATGCGCTATGTATCGACTAACTACTTCTACTACATGTGCAATGTCTAATCTTATATAAATTATAGCGAACATTAAGCTCCTCAATGCTGATGCATATGGTACTTGAGACATCTCTATCCTCTCTTCTTCATTATTAGGACTCATACTTGAGGATAACTTAAAATTAACAAAAAGTGAGTTAGAAATTGACTTACAATCTTGTATGTTAAATTGTCGTAAGATCTTCTTTAAATAATTGTTTTGAGAAAGTAAAATCTTCATATTATTTCTATCTCGGTGAATTTACATCCCTAGAATCTTGTTTGCTGATCCCAAGTCTTTAATTTCAAATTCTCTAGCCAATTGTGTCTTCAATTCTTTGATGTGATTATTGTTAGGGTTTACTACCAACATGTCATCTACATACAATAGTATGACTACAAAAATCAGCTTCATCAAACTTTTTGAAATATGCACAAGGGTCCACATTTTGTCTATTATATCTAAGGCTCATGATGAAGGAATCAAATCTCTTATACTAACACCTTGGTGTCTGCTTTAAACCGTATAAAGATTTGTTCAACCTGCAAACTATGGTCTCTTTTCTCTTTTCTTTAAAACATTCTGACTGGAGCATATAGATCTCTTCTTCAAGATCTCTATGAACAAATGCAGTTTTCACATCTAAAACTGCTCAAGATACAAGTTAAAAGTAGCACATATCACCAAGACTACTCGAACTATAGTAAGTCAGACCACAGGAGAAAATATTTCATTGAATTCAATTCCTTCTTTCTGAGCATATCCTTTTACCATCAATCTAGCAAGATAGAGTTCCACCTGATCATCACTACTCCATTTGATCTTGTATACCTATTTATTACTAATGGACTTTCTTCCTTACAGTAGTGATACTAATCATCACCACTCCGTTTGATCTTGTATACCTATTTATTACTAATGGACTTTCTTCCTTACGGTAGTGATACTAAATCCCATGTCTTATTTTTATGAAGTGCTTCATTTTCTTCATGTATTGCTACCATCTACTACATCTGAACTATTTATTACTTCTTAAAGAGTTAATGGCTCTTCATCCTCAGTTAAAAGACAGTATGTAATATTACCCTCCATAATATAACCTGAATGTTGGCTTAGTGAACTTCTTGTGCGAGTTGATCTCCAAGTATTTGGACATCATATTTGACTTGTTTTTACTCCTCATGCTCTGATGCAGCTTTAGAAGCATTATTTTGGTCAACTTCCTTTTCCACATGTACTATTATAGTCTTTGGATTCTCTTTTAGAGTACCAACACTTTCTACTTACTCTTGATCCTTATCTTCCACAAAAATAGCATCCTTACTAATGACAATCTTGTGGCCAATAGGATTCCACAGATGATACTCCTTTAATCCAACATATCTCAAGAAAATACATTTTCTGGATAATAATGACTTCTAAATATATGGAGAATTAAATAATCCACTAGTCTACCAATCCACATCTCCAGTAGTGTCTTCAACTCAATTGCAGTCGATGGAGCTTGATTCACCACATAACAGGCGGTATTGACTACTTTTGCCCAAAATTTCTTCTTTAAGTCTATAGCTCTCATCATCGTTCTTATTCTCTACAATAGAGTTCTGTTCATTCGCTCTACCACTTCATTTTGTTGAGGATTTTATGCTATTATGAACTACCTTTTGATACCTTTTTACTTACATAATTCATCAAATTCTCTACCAATATATTCTCCTCTATTATCTGTCCACAAATAATTGATCTTCTTATCAAATTCAAGTTCTACCTGTGCTTTGTAAATTTTATAGACTAGAAACACATTTGACTTCCTCTTGATAAGAAACACCCATCATCTCCTCAAATAATTGTTAATAAATGACACAAAGAAATTTTCTTCTCTCAAGAACGTAATTGGTGCTTACCATATATTAGAGTGAATCAATTCTAGAATGTCCTTACTTTTGAAATTTGATGTGTTGAATTTCAATCGATGTTGCTTACTCACAATACAATGTTCGCAAAAGGGTAATGACACTTTTGTGAGACTTGGAAGCAGATTCTTTTCTGCAAGTATCTTCATTCTTTATTTAGATATATGTTCAAGTTTTTTATGCCAAATCATCGTAGATTTTTCAGTTATACTAGTCACTATAATAGATACTTTTCCTTCTTGCAAAGTTTTTCCTTTTAACATGTACAAATTCACAGCTATCTTCTCTACTTTCATAAATATAAGTACTCATTTAATCACCTTCATGATCTTATTCTGAATTTCAAAGATGAAACCAAGATCATACAACTGTCCTATAGACAATAAATGCTTTTCAGGCCCTTTACATGTCGTACTTTGTCAATAGTTTAAATTGTGTCATCATAATAATGCTAATTCCAATAATCCTTAGAGCTTGATCATTGCAACTGTACACAAATACCTTAGAGACAGATTCATATTGATTGAGCCATTGCTGAACCGAGAAATCATACATCAATAAATCTTCTCTTTACTCTAATAGTCATTGTCGTTTTACAGACTATTGCACTTCCATTATCTAAAGTGCTTGCTACAGTTCCTTAAGGAATGAAATCTTTTTTGTTTAAATTCTAACAATCTTTCTTTATATGCCCTTTCTTGTCACAATTATAACACTTGAACTGTTTCTTACTCCTATACTATGATTGTGGCTCTCACTTAAACCACGGTCCATTGATTTGCCCCTCATCACTACCAAGGCCTATACTTGTTAAGAACTTGCCAACCTATCTTCTTTATTGTTGCATTGACTCCCTTCTTCCAGAATAGCACTTGCAATATTATCGAAGATTAAAGTGTCTGTATTGGTTGTTAAATCGATGACGAGTTTATCATACGAATCTGATGGACTTTAAAGAGGAAGTTTCGCACGTTCATTTATCTCTATTGTGTACCCCAATGATGTAAGTTGGAAAAATAAAGTAGTTAAAGTATTTAAGTGTTCTGTCACCGAAGTGTATTCTGCTATAAACAAAGTGTATAGTTTTCTCTTCAGAAAAATTTTATGATGGAGTGATTTAACCTCGTACAATTTTGTGAGTTGATTACATATCTCTTTTATCATTTTCTTCTCCTCTATGCTGGATAATACTCCATTAACTAGTGTTAGGTGAAGATTAGCTATAACATTCATGTCCAGTTAGTTTCACTTTTTATTTGTAACCCCAACTAGCCTTTGCCTAATTACCGCCAGATAATTGTCTGATCTTCAGCTTCCACAATGAGAAGTCGCTCCTTTTGAAATTTTCAAGTTCATATTTTACTGTCATCGCTTCTACCACGACTGTTTTATGAATAGTGCCTTTGAAAGGGTGAATAGTAATGTAACTTATCTTTTAATGTGAATGATCCACTCTAGATAGTAACCACAGAGCATATAATAAGCAAGTATACACACCCAAAATTGACTTTGATACCATTTATTAGAAAAAATTGAGATTTAAATAGAATAAGGTTGCAACTTAAATGAAACTAAAAATAATAAAGATAAAATAAGCATACACAGATTTTATATAGAAAATTTCTAAATTTGAATAAAAACTAAGGACAAAGGTAAAATAATTTCACTATTAAAAAAAAAGAGAATTACAAACTAAACTTACAAAACATACAAAATATTTTCTCTCTCTTTATTTCTTTTTTTCTCCGTCACCCTCACTTCTATCATTTCTTCTCTGCCTTGGATATTACTTTTTCCTTTAGCTGCTCCTACCTATTTATAGACAAGAGGAGGCATGTGAAAGGCTGGCTTTTTTTTTGTTATTTTATTAGACATGGTAAGCATTGAATTCGATGCCTACTAACCTATTATTTTTGATAATGTACTGGATAATCATTTCCAACTATCTAACCTTAAGAAAGCCTTGTTTGCAAAATTGTTTATCCCAACATTTACTTATTCCCTCCTACATCCAGCCATTTTTTATGTTTCAGTTATCATCTCCAAATTCAAGCATTTGCCTTTCCATTAGAAGCCAAAGATCATAATAAGGTTGGTAATCAAAATATATCCATGAAATTACCTTCTTCTTCTTTTTTTTTAAGTTGAGAGAGCTTGCCCCTAAACTTATGAAACATGAGCACATTAATAATTTTATTGCTAACATTAACATGATAATAGTTAATTCGAGTAAGATAGTTACTAGTTTAATATATATATATATAAATGTTTTGAAAAAAAATACATAATTATAATCATTTGAATATTATAAAAGAATTCATAATGGCTAGAACCAAAGTGGAAAATAAGTAAATATTAAAAAAATATGCAATAGTTTATTAATTATCTATTATGAATTATTTATATGTTAAGTTAGCGTATTGTTAATCTTTTATACTATATGGCTGTAATTGATTTGACAATCAGATAATCATCGGAAATGTTCAGTAGCCAGACGGAGGAAAGGCCTTTACGTTCTTTTTACGTCCGGTTGCCTATTCCCAAACTATGACTCCAGGTTAATGCTGTAAATATTATATCTGTACTAATATCAAATTTAGTTTTATTATAATATGATATTAGTACAGTTAATACTAGCATTATTTTAGATAATTTTTTAAAATTTTGAATTAATCTCTTAATTTGATAAAATTTACAAAATATCTTTCAATATATTATATTATACAGTTTTAACTTTACTTTAATTTTATCATTAAAA
>JAOXYD010202223.1:0-21810 GCA_028565735.1 Pinacopodium congolense
GTTAAATGTATAGTCTTTTTAGATGATATTTGATGTTAATTTAACCCTAATTCAGTGCTTAATTGTTAAATTTATGTGTTATTATCTTTAATTTGCAAGATGGAGCTTGAATATGAAGATTGGAGCAAAACCTTGAAGAATTCACCTTAATTTTATCAATTAACTAATCCCTAGCAGGGTCCCATTCAAGGAAGGATAGCGGGTCATTTAAGAGTGCAGAGTTCGAGCATTGACAGCACCTTCTTAGGGTGTCGTTGTAGGGAGGTAGGGTGTTGTTGATCACTAGAGTCAACAATTTCAGCTCCAAATCTTGAAGATTTCAACTCTAGCGTATCCCTATTATTTCTACTACCTTCTAGCATATGTGGGAGGTCTAAAATGTTTGCATAAAACAAGAAAAACAAAAAATAAACACGCAATTAACCAAGAGATTCATATCTAACCTTAGTTAGAGAAGTTCTTGCTTCTCTCTTACATTTTCTTATATAGTTTAGCTTTAAAACATTTGTAATTCGAGTTTTAAAGGGTATTTTGAGTTGCTGTTTGTTGGAGAATATTGTTGAGACATATATTTAAGTTTCTAAACCATCATAGTGGGTTTTCTAACTTAGATCACTACTTATATTCTCCTGTTTTTTGGATTAATCAAAATCCATGTTATTATGTTTATAATCTTGAATGTTCTTTGATTTTCTTACTATATTTTTTAGATTTTGAACCTGTGTTGATGTAAAGATCAAGTTAACAAGTTCAAGACTTGTCCAGAAGGGTTCTAAACATGTTTTGTAACTCCTAAAGTAGATCTATCAAAGTATGTGGCTTAAGATGCATGTTTAATATGCTTTGATGATTATGTGTGCTTAATTCCATTTCTAGCTCCGGATTAGTATTTTAATGTAGTAGGAGAGTCTGAATGTTTGTAATAAGGTCTTATTTTGATTATTGATGATCTTAAAGTTTTAATATTGGCCTGATCAATTAAGATTAGAGTGAAAGATAATAATAAGCTAAACCATGACTATAATTTATTACTTTTTGACTATTCAACATGATTTCCAATTTTTCATTTCCTTTAGTAAATTTAGCAAGTGAGTCCTTAAAGGTATCTATCTACATTTTATGTGATGCATTTTCTTTTACCAAACTACAATAATCAACATCACGTTTTTGATTCCAATTGTTTCTTTAACAAACTATTTTCTTTTTATTAATATTTGCATGATATCATTCTTTGATTCAACTTCTTTCCTAAGTGTTTCATTCTCTAATTTATAATAATTAAACAATAATTAAAAAATTTCATGGTTTCAGTATACTTATCATGCAATTTCTTTTTCCTCCTAGCTAATTCTTCTATATGCTCTAATATCTACTCATAAGTGTAGTCTTCATCACATTCATCTTTGTTATCATAGGGTTTATAACATGACTGTACATCATTATAAGATTTTGTGGAAGTATGTACCTCATCGTCCACGAAGCATAGGAGGGCTACCTCTTCGTGTTCGCTTTCCTCTTCCATGTCTTGATAGATTTCCTCTAATGTACACTATACTTCTTGAGCACTTTCACACCATGAACTTTTTAAAATATCTCTATAGTCAAGGAACAACATAAAACATGAAAAACTTTATAACTAAATGAAATAATATTTCTTTCAATTTCATCTAATTCTAATGCTTTTTTAAGTCTTAGAATTTCTACAGGCTTCTAAGGGATATAAGGACCATTTTCTATTATTGTCTAATAATCTTTTCCTAAGTTGAAAAAGTGATTTTTCATTCTGATTTTCCAATCTCTAAAGTTTTCTCCATTAAACAGAGGAGGTACATCTAAGCTAAGTGCCATCTATCTTTACTCACTAATTCGTTAGAATTAATACAATGTGAGACCTACGCTCTGATACCAATTGTTGGTCCTATGTGGCACCTAAGAGGGGGGTTGAATTAGGTTCTTAAAAATTCTTTTCAATATCAACCTATGTCTTCTATCAATTTTAATTAAATGCGAAAGCTAAGAAATAATTTAATTGCACAAATTATCTAACAATAATAACTTAAACAATTAAGCATAAAAAATAAAGGAGCAAGGGAAGAAGAAATACAAATGATTTATTCTGGTTTGGCTCAATCCACTTGCCCTACATCTAGTCCATAACACCACTGTTGAGATTTCGTTTTTATTGCAATCAATTAGAGTACACAATACAATCATTTTTCACGGGTTAAAGGAAAACCTTTCACAAGCTAAAACAGTAGTTTCCCAACGTTCATATTTATTAAATAACATATTCGTTGGACAATCTGTCCGTTGCCAACCTACTGTTGGATTTTCGTCATGTTCGGTCGATTGAATGAACTCCTTCGGTCGATCTATGGCCATTCGATCGACTAATGGTCTCATTCAGTTGACCTAACACATGATGTTGTCAAATTTCACTTCCTTAAGTCGGCCGAACAATTCATTCAATTGACCAGAGTCCCTGTATACCTCATTCGATCAACTGATGCCTATACTGACAACTTGTAGCACCATTCGATGTTTTCGTCATACCTTCTAAATTCTTCATACAATTGATGTGAAATTTTGAGGGTAGCTTCCTAATACATTGTTCTAATAGCCTAAAAAAATTCATAACATTTGAAGCTCTAGAAGTATACTTACTTCCTTTCCCAATCCAGCTATACAAATTTTACAGCTCAACTGAGCTTGTTAAAAAATCTAGCTTCCAAACTTTATTCAAACATTAATCAATCCATGCAAAATAAAATTCATTCAGTTCTTAAGCCAATTCAACATATTGTAACACAACAAAACAATACTAATCAAATCTTAACAAATTTTACACAATTATACAAACTTAACACAATCAATTCATCTAGTTTACCGAATTACCTTAATACAATATTCTAAATAATTTCATTCACTTTGTCTACATACTTAAACAATTAATACAACTTCAATTTACATAAACTTTAACTAAAACATTATTTCATGACTTACAAACTTCACTTAATTACTAACTTAATTTCTTCATTCATGAAATATACTCCAACCACTTTGTCATCATCAAACTCTACAACTACATTAACAGAAACACTTTGTCATCATCAAAGCACAAGTGGAACCAACACTTTGTTCAACAACCACTTATATATTTTCACTAATGAAAATTACAGATCAAAAGTTAATCCAAGTAATTAAATGATAAATTACACTTAGGATGACCAATATCATGAATAAATCCCTAATTCATTGCATTAATTCTGAATTTTAACTCAATCCTAGCATAAATCACAGTGCCCATTCAAAAGCCATTCCAATTCTCACAATTAAGCTAACAAAACAAAAACCAAAAAAAAAATCTAAAATTAAAGGAAAATACAAAATAAATTCAGAAATCATAAAGACAAAAACAAGAATAAGACTGAAAAATTAAAGAAACAATACTAAATTAACCATAAACTAAGGTTTAATAAGTATTTAATAAACTTAAAAGAAAATTCTTGAGAAAATAAACAAAAATAGGAAAATAGCAGCATAAACAAGTTACAAACCAAAGTTTTGCAACCTAAACATTAAATCTAAGAATAGAATATGAAAAGAACATAAAAAAACACATTAAAACCTAAGGAAAATACAAAGAAGATGAAAGGTTGCTTAAGTAAGAGCCAAAAGTGATGAATTCCTCTTTCTTTTCTCTATTTCTAGTGCCTTATTAGGGTTTGGGTCATTTAGAAATTTAAAGGGAGAGTTTGCCCTTTTTTTTTTTTAGGTGAAACACAACATTTTTTCTTATCCTTTAATGACCTTTAGTTATCCTTCAATGATGGTTTACATTAACTGCCATCAATGTATCGTAGTTTCTACCCCTCTTCACTTTTTATGCATTAACACCTCTAATGCACCTTCGATGGTCATAAAATTTGGTATGTAAGTTTGTCACTTGATTCTCTTGCATCGCATAAAATTGAAGAACAATATGAGTTCTAAAGTTTCACCTAATGCATAACTAAAAATCACTTGCACCAAAATCAATGCTTGTTTGAACTTTTCTTAATGATCATTTATGGCTTGTCATATGGCCTTGAAATTTGGTGTAAAGCTTCATAACATGAAACTTTAAGTCCTCAAATTAATTCCACTACTCTTTTATTTCTAGTTTTTCTCATCTTTTCACTTTGTATTTATATCCTAAGGTTAAATCTGCATGTAAACTCAAAGGGAACATAAATTAGACATTTTAATACTAAAATACAAATGAAATGACATTAAAACTCATATAAAAATATCTTAAAATACATCTTTATCACAAGACGTGTAGTGGGGTTAGGATATTAGTCCCTAAAACTCATCTTCTTACATGCGTTGTAAAAAAGGATGTTGAAAGAAATTTTGTTGCCCCCAAATATATTTGACTTTATAATTGTTTATTATTATATTGATCACCATAACATCTTCGTAAGGATCTCTTATTTATGCTCTATCTTTATCATTGAAGTTTATTTAATTTAGGCACTTTGCTTTTGAAACTTATGTCAAGACCATTTAAACCTACACATTCCACTAAACTATGGAGTTTTTCAACTAAGTTATACTCAATTTTTGCATCCCCTCCTACAATTACGTTGATTATTCCCATTATTTGAGTGCCTTTCTTCCTAGTTTGTTAATATAATTTCCATTTTGCTTGTTAGGAGCTCCCCTTTCATTAGACATATTAGCTTGTTCTCTCTAGAAAAATTATTGAATTTGGCATCATAACGTAGCACCTTTAAAGTCATTTTTATATAGGAATAACTAGGAGATCGGAAGGCTATAAACATCCATGACCTGCTGGCATAATAATAACAATAATAATTTTTTATTATTTTAATAATATAAATAATATTATTATATAAGGACTGGCCATGGCCGGTCATGAGATGCCAGCCATGTAGCTAGTCTATTTTTATATTGATGCAGTCCTCAATGTCATGGACATAATCCCTATAGAACCTACAATATTTATTTGCTTTTTTCTTTTCCTAGCGAAATCGACATTTACAGATTGGCGAGATCTTTATACTTGATTTAGTTTAAAATTTGATTACTCCTATTTAAGATCCATAATCACCCTTCCATCCCTTTAGCCCTACCTACATTACTTTTCTCTGTTCTCTTGCCAGTTCTTATCATTTTTCATTAGTGAAACAAGTTGTTTAGGTTTGAAATTGGCTTTCTTTTTTAGCAACCTTAGATATCTCTCGGGTGAGTTTTCAACCTCTTCAAGATTGATGTACTCCTCTTTATTTTTTCAATTTCTTCAATAGACTTGGCCTTATATATCTTAAGAAACCTATAAAGTAATTGATGATTCTTAAATCCCTTTTCAAGTGATATCATCACTTTAGATTAGTTAACGCTTGAAATATAAAGCCCTTCCATAATAAAATCTTTGTGAACTATCTAATATTTTTTATCAGTCTTTGAGTGACCTTAAATGTAGAAATTGGGTCTTATATCCTCCAATTATTGCTCATGATGTGTGTTTCAAAGTAAGCTCTTAACTGTCAAAAGATGAGAAAGAATGTTGTTAACAAAACTTGGTACCAATCCCTTACTAGACTTGTTAATATGGAAGACAAAATCCTTTCATTTAATTACATTAGATGTGCTATGTAGGTCTATGATATCTTTGAATCTAAAATTGGTCAATTGGGTTTGTTGTCCTATTGTAAGTATTCATCAAAGGCAATTTGAAATTTGGTGGACGTGGCTCATAAAGTCTTTCTAGGATGAATAAGCCATCTAACTTTTTATATTCTCTATCCATGTCTCTTCGTCGATGTATGATTTTTTAGATTAATTATTAGGTCGAAGATTGATACTGTTAGGATCTTTGGTCTCTCATATTAGAACCTTTGTAATAGTTAGTCTTTAGTGGTTGTATTCCCTCCTTAGAATCATCTAGGGGACATTAGGTTGTTTGGCTAAGTGTTTAGTACGATATCTAATGCCAGAATTTTGGTTGGTTATTTAGGGCATTAGGAATCTTCTCTAAAGATCATTATGTTTTGTTAAACTCTTCATGGGATACGTAAGAAAGTATCATTGTTTCCCATAAATGAAGCCAATTGATATCTTCAGGTATGCATATTTTCTCTCAATGATGGCTCAAATTAAATTGACTTGTAAAAAAGCATCAAGGTTTTGACCTATATTTAGACTTAAAAGTTCAAGTCGATAAGTTGTCGAGAGAAAGTGTAAGTTTAGACTTTAGGCTAATCAGAGTTTTGATGTACTTTCCTAGGCTTCAAAATCTCAATTTTCCTTATATGCCTATTAGAAACAATGTGGATATCTAAATTATGATCATGGATCTGCCATTTCTCCATAGAAGGTGTCATTGGCCCATTAGCATGACATAATTGGTCCATCACTTCTCCCTGGAACCAATAATGGGATTATTTGGACAACATTGTGGGTCTAGCACTTTCCTTATGTGTGCATGAATTAAAACATAGACTTATGTTCATTAACCCATAATGATTATAACCATGTTTTTAGGACTGTTGAGTCTAAAAATCATGGAATTTGACTACCAAGAATATTAAGAAATAACTAGTGTATATCAGTAAGCATTACAGTCTCTATGGAATCCTTCTTACTATAGTCATTAACATATTTCAACAATAAAATATTGGAAAATTTTTAATAAAACAAGATTAAACAAAATTGTGAAAAAAATAAGACAAGAAAGAAAATAAATAAATCAATCGTTTGAGAACTAAAGATGAGAGTATAGTAGGTTAGGTAAATGTGGATATACCAGATACATTACATACTATAAGCCTACTATACCCCAAAAAAAAAAAACTTTCATCGGGGAATTATTGTTCAAATTAACTTTGAAAGTATAAGCACTTATTCCTATGGAACATAAAGTATTTCTTCAAGTATTATATTCCTTGTTAATGTTAGGATTTACATTTCCACACAAATATCTGAAGTTGCACTTACTCCCATTTGTCAAATTGACTTCTACTCTTATATCCATATATGGATTGTAACGAAATAAATTTTTGCCTAAATTTAATAAACCACCTTGAAAATTTATATATACCAATATTTGTATATGTGACAATTTATAAAGAACACAAAATAATATCTAAAAGAGAAGATGTAATTGACTTGGGCTAGGACTTATATCCTCTAAGAGACTACTAGTGACATCATTAATGGGAACTCTTATACCAATCATAAAGCTTTCGTAATAAGCATTAATTTCCCCAGGCTCTAGAAAACATGTCTTTTTAGACTCTAAGAGGAATCTAGCTCTCAAATTGGGTGGAAATTGTAAATTTTTAGTAGGTATTCAAGATAAATTATCTTTGATATAATAAATGAGATTCTAACATATAGTTTTGATGATTACTAATCATGATATTGTTAATGTTTATGCCTTTACTAATATTAGTAAGTTAATTTATCATAGATTCAAGTAAAATTCAGAGTTCAAGTTTAACGAAAGAGTAAAGTGATCAAAATTGGAAAAGTGGAGTACTAAATATAATTCAAGAGAGCCCTAAGGCAAGGCAAGTCCAATTCATCAATTTTAAGAAAGAATGAATTAATTCCATATGTAATGTTTCCCTATATGACACCTACGGGAGTAAGCTAAACTAGGTGCCACTAAATTTTTCTACGTTTTTCACCTAACTAAAAAACAATTCTCTTAATATAATGAAAAATATGTAACAATATATTGATCATTATTATAATGTAACTTAAATAAAATAAATTTGTAAATAAAGTGATAGGGAAACAGAAATTGAAAATTGATTTATAGGGAATTGAGGTACTAGCTCCGCATTTATCTACTCTCCAACCACTTGATGGAAATTTCACTATAATTTTCTTTTCAACAACTTAAGTAACCCTAGTATAAATCTTTCTTCACAGATTAAAATTAACCTTTATAATAATCTTCCTTTGCGAGTGATGTATGCTAAATAGGCATTACTTTTTCCATCGCTTGATGGAATATTGCTTGTCTTTTAGATAAAATGTGAAGGATTTGATACTCAATTTATGAAGTGTTATTATCACAGGTCTTACTTTTATAACTTTAAAAAAAGAGAGAAAAACTAGAAAGAATTAGAGCAAATAAGAGAAACTTTAGAAAAGTTATTTGAAGGTACCTAGAACATGTCGTTAGTACACTATCATGTTAGGAACATCACAACAATTCTATCCTCCCTACACAGCAAACATGCCTCCGTGTTGATACCATGTCTAGAATAAGACACTGAACAACTTCCCATGTAAATCCTATATTGAACATGTAATTTCTATAATGATGTAAACCATAACATGACCATGACACAATGCTGTATTTGAAGATAATATAGCTCATTAACAGGTAGATTATAAGGCTTAAAAAGAACATGAGGAAAGAGCAAAGGGGTTCTTTATGCTAAGATTATTCCAGAGGTAATAGAAGAAGGAGCAAAGTACAAGCACACTTGAGTTATAGTCCGAAGCCATTCCACATTAGCTTTAATTAAGATCAATTTCCATCTGTCAAGGATAATGAGTTATTATTCTTGTTTTCTCTATAGATTTTATGTTGGATTCCTTTGTTTAAGTATAAACTAAATTTGGTATAGATTTTGGTATAACGAACCTAAGATGTAATACATTTTGATTCATCTTAAGTTTAATTAATTTCTAGTTTTATTGCGATTTATCCTTGTATATATATTAATTGAATCAAATGTAATGATTGATTCATACATTCAGATTCGAGAGATGAGATGTGTGTTTAGATCACAACATGGGTAAGGAGATTGAGCATGAGCTAATTGAGAGAAAAAAACCCAAGATCTTCCAAGTTAGGGTAAAACTTATCAAGAGAGTTCACAGAGAGAATTAAAGTAGCCTTAGGTTGATTTAAGTTTAAAGAAATCTTTACTAATCAAACTATGAATAGGGACGATATGCCTTAAGGGAGAATAAAATATAAGTTAGGCACCCTTATTGGTTTAAGAACTTAGAAGATTTCATTAAGGCAAAGTGAAATCAGATGTAGTAAAGTTTTAGGGGAATTCTTGCCTAAATCTAACTACTCTATAGAATGTCTATTTTCTTGATCATTGACTTGTATTAGTGTATTAATACATATTTCACATTGTATTAAATGGGGATTTTTTTAAAGTTAGGTGAAAAATGTAGAAAATTTTAATGTCACCTAATTCACCCTTCCCCCTAGGTGCCATATAAGGCAATATTACAGATGGAACTAATTCATTCTTTCTTGTAATTGATAAACTTGACTTGACTTGACTTGCCTTAAGGATCTCTTAAACTATATTTAGTACTCTACTTTTATAATTTTGAGTATTTTAATCACTTTACCCTTTCATTAAACTTGAACTCTAAAATTTTACTTTAACCTATGACAAATTAACTTAATAATATCACTATCAATTTAAACACTCATAATAACCTAGTTTTTTATCATCAAAACTATGTGTTAGAATCTCACTTAGTCTATCAAAGTCAATATATCAAGAATGCTTGCCAAAAAAATTACAATTTCCACCCTACTTAAGAGTTAGGTGCTCTTAAAGTCTAAAAGGACATGTTTTCCTATGCATAGTGTTGTGGTGTAAACAAAAGTAATATCAATCCAATTCTAACATAGAACAACCAAAGGCAAGTTCACCTTGTCAACAAGTAGTACAAAACGGTAAGAAATAGAGTATCATCTCCCTAAGAATCTAAGTGAATTACTAAATCAATTGATGTTTAATTACTTGGACGAATCCAAATTGATTGACTAAAAAAAAGGACTCAACTAAATGAAAAAGAAAAAAACGTTCAATCTAATATGCGTTGATGAATTAAGAGTCTAATAAATGATAAATTAGCTATGAACTTAGATTTGAATGAGTTAAACAAACAAGAAACAATTCATTTAATAGATTTAATACATTCATCATGAAAAGAAGCTACAACCACTAGTCATAGAAATATCTTTTCTCTTTTAAACTCAGTTCATCTATTTAGTCTAACAATCAAATTGGAATAAAAGGCATGGATCTCAAGATGCTTAAACCTAAGTTCGTTATATCAAATAATCCTCACAAAAGATTTTAGATTTGGTAAATGCTAAATTCAATTGTGTCACCTAATTAATCTTCCAACAATTAGAATCCCACTATCATGGATCCTTTAATCATCTAAAAGTCTAACTAAGATGGTCAATCAAAGAAAGATTAGATTAAGAACTTTAATTAGGTAAAAATCCTGCAATCAAATAAGGCCCATCAAATTCTCACTCTAACTAAGCAATTTAGGCACAAACATTCAACATTGAAAAAAAATAATAATATGGAAACATAAATCCATCGGTAGAAAGCAAGAGGCAATACAAAATAGGAAAGAAAGATAAAGGAATACAACAAAAATTGATCTTTTTGTTGAATTTCACTCTCCAATCCATCTTAAAGGCTCTTGAAAGCTCTAATCCACTTGTCCAATGTGAAGAAAGAATAGAAGAAAAGAAAACCTAAACTAAAACCTAATCTAAAAACAAGAACAAGCTAAGCTTTCTTCTTTAATCCTCTATTGTATGCCATCTCAAAGTGACGAAAATAGGAGTATTTATACCCCCAAAAGTGACTGCTAGGGTTAAGAACAATTAGGATTTTATTTGGTGAAGTATGCTCCTAAGAAGGACAGAAACAATGTTGTTTTGTTAATTCCATTTAAGTCTAAGAAAGATACAGCTTTTGCCCCTCTTCACATTTTCTACTCTAACTCCTTTTATAAAATTATAATGACCAGGAAATTTGGTATGTAGACTCTTCACATGATGTTATATAATTCTGTAAGATTTTATAGAATTTGGAGCTCTAGAATTGCTCCTAATGTCTTCCCCATGTCAGTTGTACCAAATATAGAACTCAACTGAGCTTGTCTTGTTCTTTCCCTTGTGCACTCCTTATGACTTATCAAATAACCTTAGAATTGGATGTGGAACTTCATAACATGATGCTTTAAGTCCTTAAATTTATTTGACACCTTTTCTAGTTTCATAAGTGCCTTGAAATACTCACAAAATTGCTTTCATTTGTGTCTTTGAGCTCTTTTTTTAAAAAACTTTTTTCAATCCCGTAAGTCCAAATAAGTTTGAACCTGCTATATAATATAAAGAAACCATAAATATGAAAACTTTATATATATATTTAAGAGTGAAAACAAATTTAAACATGGCATAAAAACCAATATAAATAAATCCTAACACATAGGGAAGTTAATACTTATTATGAAAGTTTTATAATTGGTATGAAAATTCCCATAAATGATATCCCTAGTAGTCTCTTTCAAGGTATAAGTCTTAGCCCAAGTCAATTACATCTCTTATTTTAGATATTATTTTGTGTTTCTTTGTAATTTATCACATTTAATATAAAACTATAGATGTAGGTAAAGTCTCAAGGCTCCTTCAACCAATTGTGAATTTATTGCTCCAATCTGCTATAGTTATTCCTTAGCTCCTTTTACTTAAGCTAGTAGAAGTAAGATCTTTGATGATAATACTTCATAATTTAAGTATCAAATCCTTCAAAATTTATCTAAAGTACAAGCAATATGCCATAAAAGTGGTGCCAAAAGTAATTCCTATTTAACATACATCAAAACCATTCACACTTAAGCAATTACTTGAGCAAAACAATACATTCTTCAATCTCAAATGGAAAATATTGATAGGAAAAATGTTAAACTAATCAAACATAGGTATTGAAAGTTATCCACTAGTAATTCAATTATAGAGGATCACAAAAATTCTATCCAACGAATTACTCATATCAATTCACAAGTTGATTAAATTTACTCAATAAATCTTTAGAACTTCCAATCGAATCATAGAACTAAGTCCCATATATAAAATGAACATTCACAGGCTACATGCTTCAATTTTCAATCATAATTACTTATTGTAATTATTACCTAGAAATATAAATTGAAAATAGAGCATTAGAGGTTTGCTTAAGAAGTCACTAATTTTTCTATGTGTAGGTAAACACCTTGTGATGAATACCCCTAGTTACTTAACTATGTCAGTACTTCAAATGGCTATTAGCACCACTTTTTAACTTTGACTTTCCTTTTAATATGAAGCAAGTTGAGTGAAATTATTGTGCTCACTTTTTTAACATTTTATTACTGGTAAAAATGATTAAAAGAAGTTGCAATTACTTATGTGTATGGATTTTAAACACAGGATGTCATCATGATCATTCAATATTCCCTCTCAAAATTTGTAAGGTAAATTGAATACACTTTTTCATTAACTCCCCATATTTGGTCAAATGAACATTTTAAATTACCATCATAATCAAATTTGTAATAGATTATTTTGAATAGTATGCATTCAAAACAAACAATTTTCGAAAAAAATTATTTTCTATAGAGAAAATTATTACAAGATTGACACATGATTAAGATAATAGATCATATTTCTAAATTCTCCCCACTTAAAATAAACATTTTCCTTAATATTTTAGACATTAAGATCATAATAAATGTCTAAGTAGTGTAAAGAGGGAGTAAAGGAATTAAACTTCCTTGGTTTTAGGTCATATGGTCTAGTCACAATAGATTCCAGTTTGTTGAATTGTTATTGATGAGTGAACTGGAATATAAAGAAAGCTAGACAAAAGTGAGTCAAAATAAAGTCAAAATATAAGTAATAAATGTAAATTACATAATCAAGAATAATGAAATAAATTATAAGAGATAGAGTTAATGGCTTTGTAGGGAAGGGGGATGTCATTTAGTTTGTATAAAAGGTACAACAGCTTGCCAGTCCTCAAGCTTATGAAGGGAAATCATCTCCATAAAGCTATCAATAGAAGACTCTATCGCCATTATCCAGTTCTTCTTCATACAAAATATTCCGATGTAGTAGCTTAGCTGACTCTCTTGAAGGAACATCCTAGATGCCATCCCCTTATATAGGCTATACGATAGGTTTAGGCTCATCCTATCCTTCTTGGGTTGCCTTTGCCATTGTTTAATGCATGATCTCCTCTCAAACAACTAGTTCTTAAGGTCAAACTAACAGATGAAGAATCCAAACCACTAGATGTATGTATGTCAGTAATGTAGCATAGGGAAATACTAGAGGAGGTGAATTTGGGTCTCTCACTTGTCTTATTGTCTGATCCTCCTTTGTTAGATCCTCCTTATGCTCTCAAGGAAAGTCATCCACAAGTTCGAAGTACTAGACTTAGTTATCGATCCTCAGCTCGCTCATCCTTATCGCTTGTAGGATCTATATAATGATTAAAGATAGGGTGACCACCACTATAAGCTCCATGATGTCGATGTCCCCTCATAATCCTCATGCCGAGTATGTGATGATATAGTCATAGGTAATGATATCGAAGCTAGATCATTGGAAGTACTATAAACTAGTTAGATAAATATATTTCCAAGATGGGTCCTTTGTCTCTAGCACATGCAATAAAGTAGGAAGAGATCATGTTATTTTACCATACTTGAACCCTTTCTTAATGCATGGAAAGAATGAAGAAGAGCTGGTACAGATATCTCATTTGGAGGAAATGAAACCTAGATTCCTTGGACTTTAAGGGGAGGTAGGGCAATATTGTAGCCATGGCACTCTACTAGAGTGTAGTGTCATTGCTCTTTCCTTTGTATAGAAACCATTGTAAATGGTGAATTGGTTATAGCTCATGTTGTGATCCACGCTTCCTAATTAAATCTTGAGGACCTAATGGTCCTCCTATGAGGTCTTAGGGTCATCTACCTCCAAAATGCACATGAACTCTATTGACAGTTCTTTGTAGATAGGGTCTCTATAGTAAAAAAATGCTCACCACCTATTGAAAGATAACATCTCCTACACCTATTTGAGTAGGCCTATCTTTCAAAGGATTTCCAAGTCAATAAATTATGGTGCCTCAAATTATATGAAAGCACGAAGAAGAAATGAGAGACACAGGGGTGTAAGTGAATTTAAGGACAATAGAGCGATAGCTACATGGTATGTTGTATTTTCATATTTCATTATAACATGGTAACATATAGACTAAAATGGTGGTGTGTTTTTTAAATAAGAGAAGAAAGAGCAAAAAAATTTAAAACATCAACATAGGACTAACACGAGGGCGTGTTGGTACCATGTTTAACACTTTTCATCTTTTTTTGTGTGATTAAGCTATATGGGCTACATCACATTAATTTGTATAGATACCTGGTATGTCTATTGTAGACTACTAAATACTAAAATACCTAATTAACCTAACTAACTATGTAATAGGGCAAGTTAGAGTCGATCCTATAGAAAATTGGTTATGTTTGACAACCATTCCTAATGTTACACACAAAAAAAGAAAAGAAAAGAAAAGAAAACCCTTGGGTGCTAAGGAATTAAAAACTAAATAGAAAATACAATTAACAAAAGTAAAGCAAAAAAATTAAGAAAGAAAATCACAAAGACAAAAGATGGGCAGAAGAAAATTTTCGGACTCATGAATTAAAATTGATCATCGAAATCCTAAAAATTGTGTTATGTTTATAATGTTAGCCTATAAACACAAATAAGCTCTTGCATCCTAAGTTCCTTCAATTTTAGACAATTCCTATATGGTAGAAAACTTATCCCTAACCATGCAATAACTTAGAACAAGCTCTCTAGATTTAATGATATAATAGCATTAACACACTGGGGAACAACTAACATAAGCCTTAATCACAAAGGCTCGGACTATACTACTTAGAAATTGGAATCTTAAGTTAAGTTAATTAAGCTTACCTATAAAATCACTTAGCCTACCGCTAAAAAAATGAAAATAACACTAAACACAATTTGAAATTAACAAGAAAAAAGATAAAAATGCAGAAAACAGAAAGAAAATTAAGAACACTTGGTTGGAAAATTAAAGAAACAACAATATATTAACAAAAACAAAGCTTTAACACATATTTAAACAAACCCAAACTAAAGACATGGAAAATAAATGAAATTAAGAAGAGATAGTAGTAAAAACACAAATAAAATAGAGTTCAACATCTAAAACTTGCTAATTTAAGATTTGAAGATGGAAAATATATGAAAAGAACATTGAAACAGCCTTAAAACCTAAAAAAATAGGAGAAAAATATGGATGCCTCAAGTGGAAGAGCCAAAAATTACTTTAATCTTCTCCTTCTTAGGCTTATATGGGTCCTTATTAGGGTTGGAGGGGTATTGGAAGTGAAAGTTCATGTTTGCCCTTAATTTTGGCATAAGATCGAGTATTTTTGTCTTTTAACGATCCTTAAATAAACCTCAATGGTAGTATAGATTCAATCACCATTGACGCTGCTGCAAAAGACACTAAACATTGGTTGGATGATAGCTTTTGCCCCTCTTCATAATTTCTACTCTAACTCCTCTTACACACCTCTGATGGCCACAAAATTTGGTATGTAGTTGTATTACATGATGATCTTATACCTTATAAAATTTTAGAATAATATAAACCCTAAAAGTTCACCTAATATATCACCAAAATCATCTATATCAAAACTAGTGCTTGTTTAGGGTTCTCTTACTCTTCTCTTTATGCATCCTTCATGGTTTGTCATATGACCTTGAACTTTGGTGTGCAACTTCATAACATGATGGTAAAATTCATCAAATTGATTCCATAACTCTTTTAGTTCCAATTTTGCTCCAATTATACTCCAAAATTAGCCCTTTGAACTCTTATTTCTATCTTAATGTCAAATTTATATGTAAACTCAAAACAAACACAAATAAAAAAATTTAAACATCAAAATAAGGAGGAAATGAAATTAAAACTCATATGAAACTATAATAAAATACATACCTATCAATACCTAGGTTCCAAGTTTGGAACATAGGGTTGACAACCTACCGTTTTCTATCGCTTGATGATAGATGGCTTATTCTATCGTTTCTCTACTCTTTTCTTGTAAATGAGCATGGGCTAAACAAAGGGATTCTATGGTGGGGTTTTAGTGTACATGACACAAACACGGACATATATAGGTCTCGTATTTGAGACATGTGTCCTTTGTCTTTTACTGTTGTTTAAAATAGGTGTTACATAGTGTTGTGTTGTCTATCATATTGGCCCAAGAACTTGCAAAAATATAACTGTACTATATCCAAACACCTAAAAATGGAATTCAACAAGCATTTAGCAAATTAAGCGTAAGAAAATGATATAAAAATAAAAGAATTAAATTACTAATGCCCTTAACTATTACAAAAACTGAATTTCAAAAGCATAAAAAAAAAAAGAGTGTGTCGACCAACAAGCACATATTTAAAGTTATAAGCTCAACCCCTTATTTGTTCGCTTAGGATATGTGGGTGGATTGGAAAGGAAGTTTGTAAATCCTTTCTCTATCTAATAGCTTCATATATAGGGCTACAATTGATGCCCGATCATTTCAATTGATACATGTTCACCTGGAAAGCTCTATTCTTGTTACTCTAGAGTTCTACAACTGCATAAGGAAAGACCTGTCCCATTTGGAATGGTCTAGGTCCCCTCAACTTCAACTTAACTAGAATAAGTTTCAAGTGAGAGTTAAATTGAAATGCACAATCTCCAGTAAGAAAATTTTTATAGAGGATTTCCTTATAGTGTCAAATTTTAGTTTTCACCTTATCAATCTTAAGCACCTCTTTTTGAACCATCGTACTGAAATTTATATTTCCTAGTGTAGTATTTCCTCTACTTTTCTCAGGTTGAGGGTGATCTTTTACTAAGCATTTGTCAGATGGATCTTTTAAGTCATGTTTGTCTATCTCCTTTCTTATCGATTGATCAGTTTCACCATTCTAGAAACACTAATCCCTAAGAGAGGAATATGTTATAACATCAAGTAACCTAAACTCAACCTTTTTCCTCCCTAATATTTGTGGAGAATTCCCCTTTTTCTTTTTACATCAATGATCACTTTAACTCAACCTAGAAAAGGTCTTCTAAAAACAAAAGAAAATCAATAAGAATATAAAACTTACCAACCATGATGGATACATCCTTTAACATACCTATCAGATGTTTAATAGAACCATCAGCCAACAACAAGGTAATAGAGATAGGCTTCAAGTCTTAAATCTGGAGTTCTTGCAAACAAATAAGGACACGAGTCTTACACTTTCTCTTTAATCACAAAAATGCATTAGAAAAACTTATATTATTAATAGCATAAGGTATAGAAATTTTCTAGGATTCTTAAGCTTAGGAAGCAGTTTTTTTTAAGTCATGACACTACGTTCCTCCTTTAACGCGACAATTTTATAGTCATTAATCTTCCCTTTTTTAGGTAATATATCCTTTGTGAATCTTATTGTTAAATCAAGGGTGGTTCCACCTTTGTTTTGAAGATGAAAAAAAATTACTACGAATGATTTTAGTTTTTTAATATGTTGAAAGAAAAGATAGGTATTGGAGCCTTGGAATGGAAAAAGAACAAAGAAGCACATTTTAGGGCTTACATTAAAGCATTGGAGAAAAAGTGGAGATGGATCAAAACTAAGATGGTATTAGGAGCGTTGGATCCAAAGTCAGATTTACTTGAAGATCAAGTTGATGGATGGAAGATCAAGCTCCAAAATAGTGATACTGATAGGTTATGTATGTAAATTTTATTTTGAGTTTCTTCTTGTTTGTTCCATAGTTTTAAAGGGTTCACATTATACATATTTCATTTATGGTTAGTGATTTGCATATAAGATGTATAATTAAGAGGAGCTGTATGTGATTAGTATCGTTAGAGATCCTCTTGAATGAATGATTGCATGTGATGTGAATTTGTATGAGTAAAATGAAGTAGTAATAGTTAATAGGATAAATTGTGAGATTAAAATGAGTTAATGAATGTGATTGTGTTAAAGAATTTGTGAAAATATGAAATACTGTAAGGATAAGTTATCAAAGTTAAGTTGTATTATTATGATAAATTGTGTGAATATGTGTTATGAAATGTTATAAATTGATTTAAGGCAATTTGCACATGTTAAGAAATGTTTGTTAATGTTAAATTTTTGTTGGGATATGTTATAATATGTATGAATTTGTTAGAAATTTATTTAAATTTAAATGAGTTTAAATTAAAGTTTGAAAAGTAGTCAAAGTATTGGATTGGTTGACTAGTAAGTAACACTGATCAACCAGTACAACGTATATGTCAACTAGTTGAGGAAAAAGTTACATAATAACAGTCAAATATGCAATAATAAAATGATTTTGGAACAATGGGAAACATTTTCTAATAGATATTAGGCCTAGAAACACTACAAATAGGTTTCCTATATGTGCTATTTTCATCAAAGAAGTTTATGAAATATTCCTATAAATAGATTGAGCATTATAAGCTTTATGTGTGAGTTTTTAGTAAATTGTGTATGAGTTTTGTATGAGTTTTTAAGAAGTTGTGAGCATATTATTGCATTCATTTTCTAAGTATTGTGTAGCCCTTAAACACTTTAGTAAGTCAAAGAGAGAAAAATATTTTGAAGGTGTTTGTGAGAAGTGTGAGAAAGTGTATTTTAGGGGGTGGAGTTATTAAGAGTAAAAAGAGTGATTTTTACGAAGTGGTTATCCTTAGGACCTTGAAAAGTGAGAAGTTATACTTAAGCTAAGGAAAAAGAAAAGAAAAGATTATCCTTATACCTTGAAAAGGATATATAACTTCTAACATTGTATTTCTTCTTGTGAAAATTATTAATAAGGTTGTTGGGGAGTGAACGTCAAAGAAAATGGATATCTTAGAACCATTATAAATAATTTATGCTTCCTATTTCCTTACTCTTTTATTTTACAAGTTATTTATATTATTATTTTAATTATTTATATTTTTATAGAATTGTTAATTAGCTTCCACGTATTTGAATAAGAACTTGGAGAATTCGATTTATTAAGTTAAGAATATTGTTTAGTTTTTTCATGATAGTTTAGAAGTGTTTATGAACATAGGATTCAATAACTTATAAATTTTTTTAAAGCCCCTTATTCACCCCCTCTTATATGACATAGTGCTAACACTTGAATAATAAGACATTACTTTCATGGTGTTTGTAAAGGGAATATTAATGTACAATTTCTTAAGGACATCCAAACATTTCCTTAATTTTTCATCTAGTTTCCCCTTAACCAATATTTAAGGAAAGGGTATAAGTGGCTTTCAAGTCATAAAGGGAATGGATTTGGATTATCTATCCTCCTTTTCCTCATGCTCTTTAATGTCCTCTAACTCTATGCTCTCCCTTTTACACCTCCCTGATTCGAGAGCTATCTAATGGATTATCATCCCTTAAGAATATAGCTTGATAATGCTTTCTAATATTTTTAGGTTTTCCAAGAAATTGACCAGATTATCTAACAGTGATAGTACCTAAATTATACATCTTTAGGAATGTTTTCTTAATGATAATCTTAAGTTTAAGGGGCAATTCCATGTAACCTGTGTGCATATTTGGTTAATTAATGAAGAAGATCTTGTTTATGTTTTTTTTTTCAATGTATGTTTTAGTTTTTATAGTTGTTTAGTGAATGAATGGACATAGTTTTAGAGTTATAAGAAATTTGAAGTCAATTTGAGAAGCAAGGGTATAAAGATAGGAGATTTCACATCAAATATCAAGGTCTTAAGATGAACAAAGAAGAGTGCATTGCAAACGTAACAAGAGAAGCCAAAAAAATAGGATTGACAGCCAAACTCATGGCTATGAGCCTAGCCATGATTTATGGCGTTGTGGAGCCCAGTAGGTTATAGGCCCTAGCTAAAATAGAAAAAAAATGCAAAGGGCCCAATATTGCTCATGCCTTGGCATGGTGATAAGTGTGTTTTGAGGTTATGTTTCTAGGTTGTTTTTAGGTGTTTTAAGTGTTTCTCTGTGTGTTATAACTTTAGTTTACTTGCTCTTTTACATCATTTTCATCTTTTCTTGATCTTTGAAGTGTTTGATTGTTTCTTTATCTTATTTAGTGTTTGAGGGTGGTTTTTGAGCTAGTTTGGGGGAATAGTTGATGCACTTTGTTAGTTCATTTTATAGGAAACATGATTTTAGACTTGGACATTTTGTAGATGACTTTAATGACTCACTAGGTAGAATTTTAGAGCTCAAATTGTCATGACATTGGTGGAGAGGAAGATCAAGATGTCAAGAGTCCCCAGTTCAAATTTCAATTCAATCGAACGTCCAGAGAGGGAGTTATAGCTAAAAGAGTGGAGTGTGTTCAAAGTTGCAAGTCACAATTATGACAGGTCACAATCATGACCCACCTTAAATGATCACTTTCGAAGCCACTAAGGTGATAGTGGGGCAGACTCTTAGACAGGTTAAACAGGGGATTTTTAAGTGAGGGGAACCTTCTTTGGACATATATAAGGGCTTAAACCCCTAGGAACCTCCAATAATCATTAAAGTATACGAAAAAGAGGCAATTCGGAGGTTTTTGGTGGCACACAAAAGAAGAAAACACAATCTTTCGTAGGAAAGAAGAAGACAACATAAAACCCAATTTTCTAGCTTTCTTAAAGTGAAGAGAAGACCTTCCAAGAACCATTTAGTTTATTTTTCTTCTTCTCTTTATTACTTTTTAGCATGGAAAACAGGAATGTTGATGGATTGTTTGTGATTCTGAGTAGCTAAATACTTTGTAAAAGTTGTTCTTAAACTATTTTGTGGAACCCTTGCTTTTTAATTCAATGAATGGATGTTTGTGATATGTATTGAGCTTAAACATTGCAATAGACCGAAAGGGTGAGTCGGGTATTTTTTTTGGGTAGTGCAACAAGAGTTGGCTTCCAATAGACTTATAAATATTCAAGTTTTTGCAAGTAGATGAAGAGAGATCTTGGCTACTCTTTGAAATTACCTATAAGATTGCTTAATATGTAGTTGAATGGTTAGGAAAAGTTAGTAAGTCTAGATATAGCATAATTAATCCTAATCTATTTAACTATGGACATTTAATTGCACATTAAGAGAGGGTAATTAAGAATTAGAAAGTCTTAGGTCAAACAAAATTGGATCAATAAGTAAAGAGGGAAGCAAAATAGGGATAGAACGACTACTAATCTTAAGTTTTGGTTATCAAATTCCTACACTTTGTTTTACTTGGTGGTCCAATACTAGTTTAATTAATTTTAGTTTATTTTCTAGCTTTTAGCAATTAAATTTGTTTTTTAAATAAAGTGAAACCTGAATTAAGTGGTGCCTAAGTTACAATCCTCGTGAGATAGATATCCATTCTTTATTACAAGTTACGACCAGTATACTTGCGATTTTGAGTGTAAAACAAGTTTGATAGTTTTGCGAAATAGTCAACTAATAGGAATGAATTTTTTTATATTTTGATATATTATTTCATTTGATTTTAGTCCTATTTATGTTAAATTGCTCATTTTGTGTTCCTATTAATTTTATGAGTAGGTTTAATGATGGAACACAAAATTTGGATTAAAGCATTAAATTTTTTAATCAATTAAAGTTATCTTGATTCATACAAAATGGCTTAGAAATGGGATGGCTTATGAAAGGACAACTGAGGCTAAAAATGACTTAGATATGAGTGTTTAAAGGATGTTAAAAAATTACATTAATTTGGAACATTAATCATCACTTGGAGATATCTAAAATGCAGCTAATGGACAACAAATTAATGATAAAACATAGCAACAAAATCATGTTTAAAGGAGCACCAAAAATAGAATTTTTAGAGCTTCCTTTCACTCATTAAATGGCAACACTTAGGAGCCCTCCTT
>JAOXYD010202231.1:0-21809 GCA_028565735.1 Pinacopodium congolense
TTAAATATGAAAACAAGTTAAAAAACACTAACAAATAGCCTCAAACACATTTACACGCTGGAATCATATGTATGAACTTTAATAATCCTCAAATGTCAACATAAATATGTAAAACAAGATCAAAATGTTGAAAAACAAGAGAAAATAGCCTTAAACTTTAACTTTTTGTGATTTCTCTATTGATTTCGTGTTTGATCTCGCTCTAACTGCTGAAAATGTGTTTGTATATGTCTATGGAGTGCAAGAACAAGTTGGCAAATTGTAGGCAATCAGATAAGGAGATCTAGCTCTTTTTGTCTCGACTGCTAGTATAATAATGCTAGAAAAGGAGTATAATGACGTTGTAATACTCTCGCATTTTAAATCCAAAAGGAGTTAAATGGTGGTCTCTAGGAGTAAAATATAGGATTGACTTGGCCTACCGTTTTGCTCCTCGTTCATCTCCATTCTTCAAAATTTCCTTCATTTCCCTTCCAATTGGATTGCCATCTACAAATTAAACAATTATGGGCATAAATTAAACAATTTAAATGTAAAATAGGAGTGAATTCATAACCAAATATCATGAAAAGTCATATGAAATAAACTTCTATCAGTTTAACACCAATTTTAGAGTAAATGTGCATCAAATTGTATTGAAAACTCTATGACCTAGGCACCTAAAAAATCCCCCACATTTAATTATTTTCCTGTCCTCAAGCAGATCAATCAATCCTCAATTTTAAAACAACATATAGGCATAGGAAAACGTTTCCAATCCATCAAACACTATCATTAGAAATATTTCCTTAGGTTTTAAAGCATAATGAACCTATAATATGTCAAATGACTAACTACGCATATCATGTCACAAACATCTTTAAAGTACTTCATATTTCTTCAAATTTAACCTAAATCACACATTAAATTCCATATGAAAAATGAATAGTGCTAAAGCAAAATAAATCCTCTATCAAACAACCCATACATCCTTTATATATTAAGATCAAAACTTAAATAAAAAATGTGAGCATATGAAACTTGGTTAAGAAGTCACACAATATTTTATGCAAGGTTAATATTTTATTGTGAATAAGCCTTGGTTACTCAATTGAGTCACATCACATCAACTGGCTACTAGCACCACTCTTTAACTTTAACCAATTGATACGAAGACAATAGAGTGAAGAAAACTTGCTCACTTATTAACATTTTACTTTCTTTTCTGTCTTTCTTTCATTTTTTATTTTCTTTCATTTTAATTTAAACTAAATATAAAGATGTCTAAAAGAATCGATATTTTGCTTCAGAATTATACAATTTGAGCATGGAATCTCATAATGCTCATAAGGTCTTAATGTCCAAAATATAAAACAATTTAAAACCATTTAATCTTTGACGTTCTTAATTAACAATATAACATCTTAAAAAGGCATAGTCAGTGAAAAAAATGAAAAAAAAATGTCTAATGATATGTATCAAAATTGAAAAATATTTTCACAAATTATAGATTATCTTAAAAAGGATGATAAAAATAACATGCTTTAGGAAAAGCTAAGAGTAATGGTGATCAAGCCTAAGAATAATCTCTAATTCAATCCAACCTGAGCTTAGAAACACCAATTTCAAAAAATCCTAATCACATTCTCACTAATAATTGCCTATTATCCCTTTAGTAACTTCAAACCCTTAAGCACTTAGTCACACATGCTAATTATAACAAAAATAGAAAATAAATCCAATGTAAAGATACTGGAAAATATAAAACAACTCATAGAAATTAAGGTTCAACACTAAATCCAATGGACATCTAAGATTTTATACTAACATTTAACTTAAATAAATCCAACATACAAAATCTGAAATTAAACATACTAAAATATACCATCTAACACTCTGAGATATGATAAAACTAAAATTAAACAATCTAAAACCTAAGAAAATATATAAACTTCAACTACAAGAAATAACCTATTAAAAATACAATAAATTAAAGGAAAACAATAAAATAATCCTACACTTAACTAGTATTTAATGAAAATAGAATTGAAATAACAAGAACTCAGGCTTAAATAACTAAAATCAGAGCTCTAAAATGAAAAATAACACTATCTATCAATATAAAATTCAAAATCCATACAACATTCCAGAAATTCAAGCTTAAAACCCTCCAAATATCTAATATAAACATAATATAACATGAAAGTAAGAAAATACATTAATAAAAACATAAAACATACTACTTTAAAAAACTAACTAAACATATTGAAATGCAAATAGAATCAAAACCTAACATATAGCCCTAAGAATATGAAGAAATTGCAATAAATAAGATGAAAGCTTAATAAAATGATAATGCTTGTTGAAAAGATGACATTTTTGCCTTTTTTGGAGCCTTTTATACCCTTTACAATTAGGGTAAAACCTAGAATTATGTAAAGATTCTTTTTCCCTTTTTATTTTTCATTATTAGCTCTTTTAAGGGCAATTTAATAACCTCAATAGTTTTCTGCTTTGAATCATTGTTGAGAGTGCATTTTTCGACCTTTAATTGTAGTCTACATAGACCACTATTGAGCTGATCTAGACAAACGTTGGTGTTTTGGGCAACAGACCTCACTCCTTTTTTTTTCCTTCAATTCCTTCAAAATCTTAATGCTTTAATCCAAAACTTTGGTTAAAAATTTAAACATATTACTTAACACATAATAAAACAAATTGAGTCTTTTTTAAAAAATATAGATTAATTTAGGTGAATTCATATATAAAAGCATAACAAAATCCATCCTTATCAATTTGCTTAACTTAAACGTGGGTTTGCTTAGGGCTACCATTTTACTCCTGTTTTTACTCCAATCTTCACATTTTGCTTAATTTTCACTTTGATTGGGTTGTAATATGAAAATTAAACAAATTCAAACATTAATTAAGCAATGAAACCATAAAATATGGGTGAATTTACTTGAAAACATCATTAAAATCACTATAAATGAATGCCTATCAATTCCCCCACACTTAAAATTTTTGTTGTCCTCAAGCAAATCAATTCATAATCAATTTCAAAATGGCATATAATCATAGGAAAAAATGATTAGAATTCATCAAACTATACCATTGAAATCAATTCCTTAATCCTTTGATCAATATGACCAATTAAGAGGTAATATGATTAATCAAATCAAGTCATAGATGAAATTAAATCCCTTGATGCTCCTTCAAATTCAACCTATGTCACAAAATTCAATTCCAAATATAAAATTAATTTAAACCAAGAAAAGACTATCATCATTTTAAACAAATTCACATCCTTTATTCATTTAAGCACTAAAATATGAATAATAATGTAAGCTTGGCATGGTTAAGATGTCATTCAATCCTTTCATGAAAAGATGAATATTTTTTTATAGACATCCTTAGTTACTCAATTGAGACATCTTACATTAACTGGTTATTACCACCACTTTTAACTTTGACCAATTAGTTTGAAGCCAGTATAGTGAATAAAAATTGCTCACTTTTTACTTTTCAAGAACATTTTTTTCTTTTTCTTTTTCTTTACGCTTTTTCTCTTCATTTTTTCATGACATTGAATTTAACATTAAATAGGATGATGAAGATGTTTAAAAAATGAAACAATTTGCTCAGAAATATACATTTAAAAAAATGGAACATCATAATGATCATAAGGATAAGATCATAAGGTACTCACTCTCCGAACTATGATGCGATTTAAAATCAATTGATCATCAATTGTCATAATCAAAATTATAACATCTTAATTTCTCAAAATAATTGAGATCAAAAGGAAATATTTTGAATAATAAGAATCAAAATCAAATAATTTTCTACAAATTATAGATTATCTTGAAAATTTTGATAAAATGAAATACCATAAGACACGAAAAGCAAGTGTGAAATCATGATATCCCTCCTCCACATTTAAAGTGAACATTGTTCTCCAATGTTCATGAAATAATAAAAAAAACATAATATAGGAGATGAAGGAATAGAAAACAACTAAATAAGAATGATACTATCACTTGACGATCCATTGAAGTGAACATTAAAACTCGATCATTGATGGAAGCAAATTGGAAATTATAAATAAAAAATGAAAGCATAGGTTCAATATACACTAAAAGAATGCTCTATGTATAGATATACACTCTCAAAATACAAAAAGAGAGCATATACAATTGAAGCCAAAATACATCTGACAAGGACCTAAAAAAGGAAAATACATCAAAAGGAATAAAGGTAGTAAAAGCATAAAAACATATAAGCACTATCCATGAATAACAAAAAAAAAAGAGTATAATCCTAACACCATCTAGCTTGGAGGTGGAAGATGGGAGTGGACATAATCCTACAGTACAGATATCTATCTCTAAGCTCTATCAAACCCCTCATGAACATCAGTAACTTGGGTTTGGATGTTAGCTAAGGTAGATTCCACTCTAAACATGTGATGCTCTAGGTAAAGAAACATAGCAGTGGTGTAATTAGAAATAAATGGAGGCACAAATGAAGGAGCATTAGGTGTAGGTAGAGGATGGTGAATACTATGAGTGGCTTCACAAGAAGTCTCTCCCATGCCTTCCTCAGGAGCTACTACAGGCACAAGTGTAGGTACATTAGGATCATCATTTTGCTCACCCACTCTAGCATACTTCTAAAACCTCATAGTAGGATGCCCAAAAATAGATGAAGGATAAGGTTGCACTGTAGCTTGACCCTCAAATTACACACTAGCCTCCTAAAATATCCTTCTCAAAGGCTTAAAAAGTAGTAGTTCTAGTGGGTAAGCTAGTAACAAACCATATTACGGATGCTCTAGAGGATAAAACCTGATAGTGGTAGGCCTTTGATGTCTCTTAAGCCATAAAACATCTTGTGAAGGATATAGGCATCTGTGTATCTAATTTCATTTAGGACACTAGCTCGGAGAGTCACATTTAAAGTTAATAAAATGACTACTATCCTCTTTTGAACTGAAAGTTGATAGGTTGGATAATAGTGCTTACCAGGTGGCTTAATCAAATTTAGATTAGTATGGACCACATCAATAAAAAAAAGTGAGATCAAATTCCACCATGTCACCTTAAATTTGAGCCACCTTGTGATCGCATGCATCATCTACATTTGGTACATCTAAAATAGAAGATACTAAAGCACGAGTGATGATGATAGGTGTACCTCCCGCCATGAACCTAATGTCTAGGATCTCATTGCTCTTATTATCCTCAATCTTCGTATAGAGCTCCTTAAAAAAAGTGGATAAAAAGGGCCAACAATGATAAGAATTGATACCCACTTCAAGGCTAAAAAAAAGCTTGAAACATTGAGCTCTACATCAAGAGCAGGTGCTACTGATATCTTATTAATAATTTCGTTCAAAAGATGCCTTTTGAACTAGTCAATCTTCTCACGACTCGAGAAGCACGAATCATCATATGAAGGCATCTTCCTTGAATTAGAGGAATCAAGAAACTGTCTAGGCAACATTTTGAGCTAAAACTGTTCATAAAAGACCTATTTGAGGCTTAAAATGGTTAGAAAATCTAACAATAACCACTTGAATTCGTCAAAATATTTTAATGCTTAGTGGAGTATTCCTAATTTTTTGATGGAGTTAAGGAGTAAAAATGGTACCAAAGCATAGATAATGTAATTTTGAATGCAATGGTACCAAAATCTGTAAAGAACATCTTCTAAAATGACAAGAAAATGAAAAAACATATATAGTAAGGGGCAACGTGAACAGTACTTAGGGTTATTTTTAAAAGATTTTGAACCAATTTGGAGGTTATTAAGGATATTTAAGGGCAAAATAAGTTAAAACATTGAAAATATGATAAAAATAACACTAAAGCACAACTTTTTGTGGAGAAATGAGGTCAAAATGGAGTATTTAGGGTTTAGTAGGGGTTAGTGTCGTAGGTGGTTGGAAAATAGGGGAATAACACGATGAATAGAAATTGAAATGAAACTGTATCATTTTTTTCTTAACTAGGGACCTAAATGTCGTTGATTGGGGAGTTAAACAATATCATTTAGGTACTCTCATTTAACTTCCTAGACACACCTAAACAATGGTCTTTTGCAGGTTAGAACCGTCATTGATACCTTGCTATTTTACTTTTTCAAAATGCTCTAAAATATGAAAATTTGGCATAAAACATCCTCTAATTAACTCCCTTCAATCCTTAATAAATTTCAAAAGATTATACATTAAATTTGCTAAAGGAAAGGCTTTAAAAACACTAAAAACTAGAGAAAAACAAACATAAGGGGATGAAATTCTAAGGAAAGCTAAACTAAACCTAAAGGAACTAGCTTACAAGATTTTAAAAGACTAAGGAAAAACACTTCAAAATGTACTAAAACAACCTAAAGGAAACATGAAGAAAAGGTAAATTAAACCTACAAAAACACATTAATAATTTAAGAAAAAAAGGAAACTAACTAAATGAGTTAACAAAAAACAAAAGTAATGAAACTAAAAACAAGTAAAACTAAAAAACTTAATTAAGAACACATTAAATTAAAATAAAATTAAGCACACTATAGCCAAAAGAACTCAAACTAAGGAAAGCTAAACTTAAAATTTAAAAGCTTAAAAAAATCTAACAAAAGACTAGAAAATTAAAATTTGAAAACACACTAACTAGAAACTAAGAAAACAAACAAAACAAAACGTACACACACATAATCAAATAATTAAAAGATTAAATTTAAATTAGTGAGGGTCTGAAAGTAAGAGAGTTTCAAATGAACCCTCGGCTCTACTAGGTAACTATAACTTGGCCCATTGTGCATTGATTTGAAAAGCAAATTGGTCATTAGAAACCTTAATGGTACCATAAGGATTTATAGTAACCACATTATAAGTAATAGTCCATCGGGATTTCAATTTCTAGGAAAAAGCTTTAAAAAAATTATAAATCAAAACTTTGTCACCAACCTTAAATTCATAAGGAATAATGTTCTTGTCATGCCATTTCTTGATTCTTTCCTTATAAAGCTTTGATAAGCATCAAGGTGCAATCCATCTAACCTATTCAATTGTAGCAACCTTTGCACACTAATTTTCCTTAAGTCAAAATTTAGGAAATTTATTGCCCAAAATTCCTTGTGCTCTAACTCAATAGGAAAATGACAAGACTTTCCATAAATCAAGCAATACGAAGACATGTCATTAGGTGTCTTATATGTAGTGTAATATGCCAATAATGCATTATATAAGTTTAAAGAACATGTTAAACCAAAGGAGGTTCCAATCTTGATTTTAATGATAACAAAACATTTTTTTATTACTAATGGTTTGATTTTATGATGTTAATCTTAATGATAGGTTTGTTTCAAGAAGAATTAATTATGGAAAGCTTGGAGTTTGAAGGTCAAATTTGAACATAATGGCTATTCAACTGAATTGGAAGTTTCAAGACCTTAGATAGGTTGTTTCAAATATGTTTGTAAGTTTTAATTTATGTTCAATTGACCTAAAGGCTTAAGTTTGATCATGTATTGCATTTGAAATGTCAAAAGTGCATATTATCTCAATTCATAGGCTAAATCCTGTATTTAAATTGTTTGAAGGTATTTGATCATTCATATAGCCTCAATATATGATTTAAAAGATGTTTGAAGTCTCAATTATCATTGGAAACTTATTTGGAAAGGTTTTGAGTCAATTATGTAGCATATTTTGTGTTTTTTGGGCACTCAACGGTGGGCTGTTCATCATTAATGGCACCCTGCTTAACTGTCGTTTATCACCCCTTCTTCAGGAGCATTAACGGCAGCTTGTACTACGAACAATAGCGTCGTTGATCAACCTAAAGGGCGCCGTTAATGACTCTGACTCCAATGGCTAGTTTCTACTTTCGAGATTTATCCTTTTTGTCTTCATTCTAACATATTAAAAACCCTCCTAAAACCCTCCTTAAGCCTCAAGAGACTATATATATCCTTTAGAAATGAATTTTTATTCTCTTGACTCCCCAAAAACTGATCAAACATTCTGAATTTCTCAAAAGCCTCAAGCTGCCCACTTTTTCACTGTGCTTATTTTCAATCAATCTTTTGCTGTCAATTTGTGTTTCTGGGTATGCAAATTTGTGATTAATATCTTGCTTGAGTGTTTAAGAGTTTATTTGGTCTATTTTTCACATTTTAGAAAGGTTATTTCGTCATATTGAATCTAGAATTCATTCATCTTTCAAAAATGTCTCTGTTGAGACTGTTGTAGCTTGAATATTAATTCCAGGTGATAAAACCTATTTCTAAATCGTGTTAGAGGAGTTTTCAGTTTACTTAAGGTCTTTAGACTATGTTTGAGCTTTGTTTCGAATTTTTTAGGCCTGCTTAAATTATCATTAAGATAGAATATTCATATACTTCAAGATAGCTACTATTTTTACTGGTTTGAGTTTGATTTCGATTTCAACTTGCTTAATCTATTTCTTTGTATTTGTTATTATTTTTTTATACTTGTTTAACTTCTTAGGAGTTAGAATAATCTTAGTTTCGATTTTTTTGTTGGATATTGCATCATTTGTGTGCATTAGTTCACTTAGACATCAAAATTGTTCAGTTCTTTATGTTCTTCATTTAATATCAATTTTCATCATATAAATCAGTTGTGGGTGTATAAATTTATTGTGGCTAGTTCACATAAGGTGTTAAAAGTGCTCTGGTATTTTTGGTTTGATTTTTAAGCACTCATATTTGTGTTTTGAACTAAATATTTATAGAGTGTTTAAATTATCCAAATTTTGTGATTAACCTATCTTGATTATATTGCATATACATACACATATTTAGGCTTTCAAGATTGTCATCATTTATTTATATCATTTATTGAAAGCAAAGACCCTTAGTTTAATTGTACATTAAATGAAACATCTTTTAAGGTGTATTTAGTTACTAAAATTTGGGGGAATTGAATCTTTTGGATATTTATGAATTGCATAGGCTTCTCTTTGCCTTAAAAAGATTTGGGATATATTATTCTTCACCTTTAGAAAGTAAGATTGTTGTTGTGGGTTACTCTTCACTCTTGGAAAGTAATATTGTAAAGGTTACTCTTCACCTTATAAGAAGATTGTACTTGTTTTGATTGATTAGTATAGAATCATCTAACAAGTAGTTGGAAAGGAGACGTAGCCTATCTTTAGGGTAGGTGAACTTCTTTAAAATTTCCTTGTGTCTTGCTCTAAACTCAACTTATTGCATTTACTTTGATATTTTCATTAGCATTCCATATTAGGTTTAATCTTAGTTTAGTGATTGCATCTAGTTTTCCAATTAACTTAGGTTGCTAGTTTGAGTTTGTGAAAAAGTTTTAACACCTAATTCACCCCCCCTCTTGGGTGCCATAGGACTTACAAATCTTAAAACTCTAAGCTTCATAAATAATTAAAGTTAGGTCATTCATTGATTGATTTATGTTGTTTACTGATTTTTTCTAATAACCTAAGTTGATTTCTCAAGTCTTATATTATCTTTTACTCTAATCTTAAGTGGCTAGCTTAAAATCAGAACATTCAGGCCTTTAATAAACAAAAATCCGACTCTTAATCATGCATACAAGCTTTCTTAAATCATTTATATACCAATCCTTAGCTAAAAAATGAATTATACACACATATTGATCAAAGTGAGCCAAACATACAATTAAGCAACATACTTTGATAAACCTAAAAATAAGAGCTTAAATAATGAGTTCAGAAGTTACAAAACACCCAAAGAAAGCTTTTAGATGGTTCTTGAACTCCAAAACAACTCTAAATCCATATAAACTTGCAAAAAAAGAAAAGAACATACAAAGGTTAATCTTAAAAATAAGAACTTTAATTAATCCATAAAACAGAGATAATAAGGTAATAATCTAAGTCAGAAAACCTACTATGATGATTTCAGGACTCAGATGTGAGTCTTAACAGTAAGCTCGAACAAGTAGCAGAGTAGAAAACAAATTAAAACTGAAATTACAAGTATTTAAAGCTAAAGAATTCTAAGAACAAAGTAGAAAGAACATAGAGAATTTCTTTCTAAGTTTAGATTTGATTTCTAATGGTTTTCTCCATGTTTCTATTGTTTTTCCATTTTTTATTGCTTTAGAAAATTTTCACTTGACACTTCCAAACAAAGTAATTAATGAAGAATATGATTCATTGGAAATATTGGAGATTTGGTGACTGACTTTCTATCTGCTCCATCAATGGTAGGTGGACATGAAGAACGACGACTTCGTTAAAGGATGGTTCAATTGTTGTTAACTATCTTTTGTTGACTCCTTCAACACGGGTCTCTGACCCTTTAATATAGGTCTCTCCAGAACCACATTGATCGTCCAGAATGTTCCATTTCTTCATTAATTTGGGTCTAATATTCAATTTTTCTCAACCCTCTACAAATAAAACCTTGTAGAACATAAAATTGACATTTAAGCACTGAATTAGGATTTATAATTCAATAAATAATCAATAAAAACTCAATTAATTTGTCCCCCTACTAATAGGTGATGTAAGTTTTTAAAAAAACAAAAGGGGCTGAGCTATCACATTTGTCACAATCATGCACCTCGCATAATTATGATAAGACCTTCCTAACTCTTTTCCCAAACCTATTTTGAACATTCCAAGATATGGAAATCCACCAAACCTACAATCAACAAGATTCAACATAAAGCTCTTATTAAACCTATTAACATCAAGAAATCTTAATAGAACATAATCAAAAATAATTTAAAGATAAAAAAATACAATAAGCATTACCATAAACTTAAGAAAAATACTAACTTAGACCATAACGTGCTAAATTTGAGGTCACTAGCTAGACCATTCCCCAATCTTAACATTATCAAACAATGGAAAAGAAAGAGACTACTTCCCTTTCTTGTGAGAATACTTCTTTTAAATATGGCTTACATCTACACCTAGAATACTTCTTTGAAATATGGCTTACATCTACGCCCATTGACCTTAAATATTTCCCCCTTTTCATTCTCCAACTCTAATGCTCCACACTTATATACTTAGGAAATCTTGAAAGATCTGCTCTAATAGGGATTATTCTTACCCCAAAACAACTTCAATCTTAAGTTAAATAACAATACCAAGTCTTTAATCTTGAATTTCTTCTACTTAATATGAGTATCATGCCATCTCTTCACTCTTTCCTTGTACAAATTGGCATTCTTATAAGTATCAAACCTTAACTCTTCCAATTTATTAAGTCATAAGAGCCTCTTCTCACTAACTATCTTCCAATCAAAATTTAATTCCTTCATTGACCAATATACCCTACACACTCTAACTCCAAGGGCAAATGAGAAGCCTTTCCATAAACTAGTTGGAAGGGGGTTATAGTTATAGGTGTCTTGAATGTGGTTTGTAAGAGATCTAGCAACAAAAGAAAAATACTTTATGAAAAAACAATATAATGCTACATGTCCCAAAAATGATTGCACATATTTGGAATTACTCAGTGGTGGAAGTTCTCAGTGACCTCTGTTTTGGCTCTATCCATTTCTATACCCTTGCATGATTTCTTATGCCTTAAAACTATACCCTCATGCACCATGAAATGAAATTTCTTCTAAATTAGCACCAAATTTAATTCCTCACATCTTTGAAGAACTCTATCCAAATTTCTTAAGCAATGTTCAAAGGAATCTTCAAAGATCTAAAAGTCATCCATGAAAACTTCCATCATGTCCTCAATTATGTCTGTAACTATAGCCATCATGTGCCTTTGAAAAGCTACTATTGTATTGCAAACTCTAAAAGGCATCCATCTATATCCAAAAGTTCCATAAGGAAATGTGAAGGTTGTCTTCTATTGGTCTTTTGAATAGATGAAAATATGACTATATCCTAAATATTCATCAAGGAAATTATAAAATACATGTCCAATCACTCTCTCGACCATTTTATCCACAAATGATAAAGGAAAGCGATCATTCTTAGTTACCACGTTGAGCTTCCTATAATCAATATATACACTCTATCCTATAACTATTCTAGCATAAATTAACTCCCTTCTATCACTCTTTATTACTATCATACCCCCTTCTCATATACATTGCACTGGACTTACTCATTCACTATACAAAATAGGGTAAATAATACTCACATCTTAGAGCTTCACCACTTCATATGAGGATTTCATATGCTTTTCCTCTCCCTTACCACCTTATAATCCTCTTCAAAATTTATCATATACATCACTATATTGAGACTTAATCCTCTTATGTCCAAAATTTGCAATCCCATGGCTCTCATCCTCCTTTTAATTATCTTTACCACTCTTTTTTCTTTCTCCAAATTTAGCTGGTTTCAAATGATAATGGGCAATGTATGACACTCACCTAGAAAGGTATATCTAAGGTGTTGGGTAAGCTTTCAAATCTAAGGTATATGGTCTCTCAACGGATGGTTGAACAAGTGCTTATGTTCTCACTAAAGGTTCCTATTTTGTGTTCTTACTCCACTCCTCCTCCTTCTCAACTTCTTCATCATCATTCATGTCCACTTCTTCATCCTAATTCTCTTCTTACTCCTTCACAAATTTATCAACGACATTTATATTTATACAAGCTCTTTATTTCTTTAGATTTTCCAATACTTTACTCATGCTAAATTCCACGTACTTATCATTAATCCTAAGGACTAGCTTCTCTTGATGTGTATCTACCAATGCTCTTATAATATTCCTGAATGATTTACCAAGGATTAATGGATAGTTTCAATCCTTTTTAAAATCCAACATCACAAAGTCCACTAGATGATGAATTTATACACCTTGATCAGCATATCTTACATCATACCAAAAGGTTTCTTGATTAATTGATCCACCAACTAGAAAAGCAAGGTTATTGGCTTCTTATCTCCTAGTCCCAATTTCCTGAAAATAAATAAAGGCATAAGATTAATGATTGTACCTAAGTCATATAAATACTTAGAAATTTCGATATTACCAACTACACAAGGTATAATGAAACTCCTTATATCTGGTAATTTTGAAGGTGTGTGGCTGATAATGATGGAGTTATAACTTTTCTTCAATGATACCATTTATTTCTCCTCCCAAGTCCACTAATTAGTCAAGATGTCTTTGAGAAACTTTGTGCACTTAGGAATGATCTCTAAGGGGGTTCCAAAAAGGATAGTTGATTTGCAACTTCTTTAACTTCTCTATAAACTTTGTAAAAATTCTTCTTCAAACTTTATAGAAATGGAATCTTTAGGACATATGTGGTAATGGTACATATAGTTTTCATTCTTTTCCTCCCTTTTCTGGTTGTCTTCCTTTTAGGTTTCAACCTTCTTCTCAACTAGTTATTCTAATTCTTTCCCACTTCTAAGTATGATGGCCTTCATTTGCTCCCTTAGATTAGAATCTATATTGAAATTCCCCACACTTCTTATAGACAATAAATTGGCTAGCTGGCCAATATAACCCTTTAAAGTATGGATGGATAAGGCATGGTTCTTTACAATTTGATCAAACTTAACTTTCATCCTCTTCTATCTCTCATATTGACTTGTGAACTTGGAATTTAACACATCTATCAGTTTTTCCATCTTTGATTCCAATGGCCTAGACCTATGCTACTAAATCCTTAGTGGGCCTTATGTTCTAATAAGGCTTCCTACATTATTGATCCAAGAAAAATTCAAGTGGCTCTACCATCTAGGATTAAAAGTATTTAATTAAAGATTATTACCTCCTTAATCTTATTATATGCACATACAATTTACTTACTCTATAATGCTGTTAGCCACCAAAATGCAATCAGCTATCATATGTACATCTTGCCCAAAAAATTCATATCCATTTTCAACTCTTATAATGGCTTGGAAGAAGTAGCATATAGGCTATTTATCAGCTTAGTAAGGTTTGCTATTTGAGCCTATAATGTTGTCACTCAATCTATAGCAAGTACTCCCTTCTACTTCTTAAAGGTTGCTTACTTGCTTCTCTTCATCATTTAAGGATAACTATTATGTGCCATATCTTACAACAAATCATATATAGCATCTACTATCTTCCTAATCAATGAACCACCAGCTACTACATCAATCGTCCCTCTTGTAGGTGGATTAACTCAATTATAAAATATATACAATAAAAACTCTTTAGGAAAGTTATATCGTGGACAACTTCATTATAATTCCTTGAATCTCTTACATGTTTCATGCAAAGACTCTCCATCACTTTATTAGAAATTTGTAATCTCTTTGATGATCCTCATGATCTTTATTAAGGGCTAATATTTTTCCAAAAGGCTTGCACCAACTACTCCCATATTGTCACATTCTCTATATTAAGAGAATTCAACCATGCTTTGGTTTAACCTTTCAACGTGAATGGTAATAGCCTAATATTAGTTTCATCCTCTAACAATCCATTATCTCAAAATGTATCACATATCTCCAAAAACAATTATCCAAATGAGCCTAAGAATCCCCTTTGGTCAGCCTATAAAACTGGACATTGGTCTATAACATATTAAACAAGGCTTGTTTAATCTCTAAATTGTTGGCCTGAACTAAAGGTCTTGTGATCCCCTACTAATTGGTATTGAACCTTGGCCTTATAAAGTCCATGGGGGTCCTTTGTTATCCTTCTTGATCCCCTTTTTCTATCAATCATTTATCTATCACTATTTGGCACTTTGCTCTTTGAATCTCCCTCTCTTGCTTGGTGATGTCAGAAACTTCTATGTTTATACGATTTCTTGACTCCTTATGATCCTTGTGGTCATGCTCCTGTAATCACATAAAAAAAGTATCAAATTCCTCGAATTAAAAAAACACAAATTGCACAGGATGATCAAATTAAAATCTCTGGTAATGACGCTAAAAACTTGTGTTGTGTGTATATTATACCATAAGTATATAAGACACATCATTATATTATAACTAGTATTAGTCCCTTAAGGACTATTCTTAATATATTCTGATAATTTGAATTGTACTTTATTTACGTAAACAATAGGATGAATGTAGATTTAAATAAATTAAACTAAACTAAAACAAATTAAACAATTAAACAATTAATAATGTAATAGTAAGCTTAAGATTCACCAATGATAAATACATAGGAATTACTTTTGTCTTTATTTTCTTTAACCTTATTTATTTAATGATACTTGACCCTAGATATCTTATGGTTTTGATTAATCTCTCTCAATATCTAACCAAGTAATCCCAATATAAATAAATAGAAATTGAATTGCGATCTCTCGATCTCTCAAAGCTCTTCCTAACTACCTAA
This sequence comes from Pinacopodium congolense, assembly GCA_028565735.1. Classification (NCBI taxonomy): domain Eukaryota; kingdom Viridiplantae; phylum Streptophyta; class Magnoliopsida; order Malpighiales; family Erythroxylaceae; genus Pinacopodium; species Pinacopodium congolense. Next base: position 15,268 of record JAOXYD010202231.1, read on the forward strand.
TTGGATTTAAAGTAATCCCATGGGTAATTAACAAACAATTAAGATCTCTGTTACACATTCCATTAACCTAACGGTTATAGGCCTATTATAGTACCAACTCTTATTGTGCAACATAACATAAATATCCAATTCAATCTCTCAATTCAAATCAGAAAATAATATAATAAACATTATAAATTATACATTGATTGAATCAATAAGATCAGAGTTTAACAAAAATAATGCAAGAGTAATCCCTAAAAGAAGTTTAGCAATTCATAACTATGATGAAATCATATATATTCATATGTAACGTACAAAGGCAAAGAAAGAAAAGAAGGGAAGAAAATAATTGTAGCTTTAATGTCTTTTCCTTCATACCTTTTGCTAGAAATTTTGGAGCTTAAGTTTTTCCTTAGTTATTACTCTTTGATCTTGTGTTTATCTTCTTCTAGCCATAACTTTCTTGTTTTTCTTTTTCCTTAAATACCTCATAACCCTTGTAGAGCAAAACATAGCTTCAAATCATCCAAAATCTATTAATCCAACATCTTGGCAATTTTCAAGCATTACATGATCATGCACTCTACATGATCTTAACAAAAAGTATCAAATTTTTCTGGTTTCAAGTGTGCATAATCATGCACTATCTTCCCATCTTCTTCTCCAACTTCTTCTCCATCTTCCCTAAGTGACTCTTTATTTAACTCAACATTAAAACACAGTAGATATTCCTTTGAATAAGATAGATCCTTGCCCTAAATAAACAATCATTACACAAAACAAAAAAACCAACAATAACATGAATTTAAGCCCTAAACACATGATTATAACCATAAACTACCTATTAACACACTTTACAACCTAGGCAACACATTTTAATACACACTTATCATCCATATCTCTCATTATATGTTTATTTTGATTTTTGAAAATTGGGGACAATTCTTATTACACTTGATATTGTTGTGAATCTAATTGTCATTTATTTGATATTTCTTGAAAAAAATTTCTTAATGGTCAAATAAATGTTAAATAATGTATCTTAATCTGATTAATGTGGTTAGTGTAGTTTGTGTTGATCGATTTGTGATTAATTACGAATTTCTTCAAATATAGATTAAACTATGTATATGCTTAACGCTTTATGAATGATTATGAAATTTTGGTGAACTTTTATAAGGATTTTTATTTAAATTTGAATAAGGGGTTCAATTTTAAATAAAATAAATTGGTTAGATTGAGTGGAAATTCAATAAAAATATAAAACTATATGGAAAAGGCAATATGGAGCATAAAATTCACTTGCCTAGATAAGATGGAGCATAAAATGCACTTATGCAAGTTAAAATAAATAAGTTTAAGGCATGATGGAGTGTAAAATGCACATGCCATTAAATTACCTTAAGAGAATTTGCATGATCAATCATATGAGTTTTGGGGAATTTGATACAATGTATGAGGATTGACTTAACTACATATTTTTACTATAGTTACAAATTCGTGATCAAGAACAAGTTAAGATATACTAGCTATGTTAGTTATTTTGATTTCAATTGAAGTACCATGCTTGACGTTATGAAAGATTATGAATGAATATTTAGATAAGTTATTTGAGGATGAGAAATAGTTTAACTGTGGGTGAATTAATAGGTGTGTAGTATATAGGTTTTTAGGCCATTTTTTTATCACTGTAGATTCCAATCATTGGTTTTGATGATGACAAACCATAATTATTATTAATGGTTTAGTTTTATTGCATTATAAAGTTAGGAACATATGAAGGCATATGGAGCTAAAAAAGGAAGTGCTTTTATGAAGAAAAATAAATAAATGAAGTAAGCATTAATGAAAGGATGAAGAAATGAAGATCAATGATAGGATTGGAATATATTAAGTTTTCTTATGCATTTAGATGCGATTTCAATCCTATTTTATTTTTTAAATTCTCAATTATATTCATTTTACATTTATGTTAGGTTAAATGTATTTACACACATTTAGTACCAAAAAGGAGCAAGATTGGAGCATTTGATCCAAAGTATAATTGTCACCGTTGAATGAAGATCGACCGACCAACCGATCGACTGAAGGCAAGAACCGGTCGACCGATGCCTATGGTTCTGTCAACCGAATGAGGCTACTCATGAGATTGGTCAACCGAATCAGAAGACCGATCGACCGAACATCACTGTAGAAGACATCGATCGATCGATATACACATTCCGTATACACAGACCTTAAACCAGGCACCATTTTACCTCAAAACCAAAAAATAAAAAAGATAAGAACGTTGTCTTTTCACCCCAGCCCTAATTATAAAAGGCAAAACTCATCCAGACTCCAGAATATTCATTTTGCAACGGTCTCCTTCAATAGTTTTAGGGGTTTTCTTTGTTTCTTTTCTTATTTTTCTAGCTTAGTATAGTTAGTTTCTTCTGTTTTCTTATTGCTACTTTATTCTAGACCTTAAATAGTTATTTATCTTGATGTTTATCATCATTTATTTTCTATTATTTCTTATTTTAGTTATGTTTGATTTATTTTTATATAGAATACTTGCTTTTAATTAATATAATAGTATTTTATTTTATTTCTAGCCTTGTGTTTATTTGTTTCGTAATTATTTCTGTGTTTATCAGTTGTTTTCAGTATTTCTAATTTATGTTCTACGTTAATTCCATAATTTTTAGCTAGCGTCCTTTGGGCTTGAAGGTGTAGGAAGAATTTAGGTTGACTAATTGTGAGAATGTGATTTAATTGAGTTTAATTTGATATTTTTAGGCCTAGCTTGGTTTGGAATTTTGCTTAATTGTTATGGATTAGGAGTTATCCTTAGGATTGACCACCCTTTAGGTAATTCCTTAATCCTAAAGTTAGGAATGAGCAAGTGATACGTAATGGTCCTTAGCAATTTCCTAAAGTAGCAATAGGTTAGTTGGATTTGTTATGATACTTAGCCAGCTAATCCAAAGTTCCTTACCTTTAGGTAACACTATCTGAGCTTGCGAGTTAGTGGCCTAGACTAATCATTTCTTGGCACCTAAAGCTTCTCCCCTGTTAAATCTAGAGAGCTTGTTCTAAGTGATAGATGGAGCGAAGGGTATCTTTAGAGCTTGTTAGATATACCTAAATTAGAGGGATTGAGGGTTTAAGAGCTTGTTCGAACCTATAGGCTAACACCATAGCTAAAACACCTTTTATCTAGATTCTAGAATCAATAGTCATTCTTAAATCCCAGTGATACCTTCATCCCATTTCTGTGTTATTGTTCTTAGTTTTATCTTATGTGTTTTGTGTTTATCTTCTAATTTATTTAGTTTAGTTCCTTTAGTTTCCTTGATTCCAAGGTTTTTATTTTCCTTTTCTTAACAACATTAGAGGTAGCAGTTCACCCTAGCTCTCTGTGGTATCGACCCTGACTTACCTTAGCTACTTAGTTAGGTAGGTTAGATAATTTTATTATTTGGTAGCTTACAACAAGTTCATAAATCATCAATAATTATCAAGGTTGAATAGATTTAGAATTTAGTTCTTGGTATGTAAACTTGCCTTCATCTTTATCACTACTTAAAAGGTTCCTAAATGGGTTCACCTTTACATGATCATGTGCATATTGATTTTCATTTACAAATTTGGTCAATTGTTAGAATTTGGTTGAGTATGATTATTGCATTTGCATTATAAGAATTATTTTAGAACGTCATATAGGTATAATATTTCATATTCAAGAGCAAATTGTGTGAATTGCTTTAAAAGAAGCCCTATTAATGTGTCAAAGTGTTTTGTAAAATTGGTTACATTTGTTGAAGTCGTTTGAGTATGTTTAAATATGTTTAAGTCAAGGTTGTATGTGAAAATTGGTTGTTGGAATGTTTTTGAAAGTTTTATAAATTTTAAAAAGTTTATAAAATAGTTTTCAAGTGTTTAAGTTTCTATAACTAAGGCATATTTTGTGTATAAGTTTAATTGAAATGTCTTGGTGTACAATGTCATTTTAGAGAAGTTTTAGAACTTTTATAAATTTGTTATTAAAATTAAATGAATAGTTTTGGAATGTTTGAGAAAGTTTGAAAAAAATTTTAAAAAGTTTTGAGGTTGCTTAAAATGAAAAATATTCATCATCAAGGCATATTTTATGTTTGGGTTTAGTTGACATATCTTGGTATTTAGAATCACTTAGAAAATGATATGATACTTGTGTAAAGTATTTCTTAAATGAAATAAATGGATTTGGAATGGTTGAAAATGATTTATAATTGATTTTGAAAATAAAGTCTCAAAGTGTAGTTAAAATTACATATATAAAGCCATTTTAAGTTTTTGAGTTTAATTGATGGGTTTTCATCGCTAAAAATTTATGGAGAACTTGTGAAATTTTTTTTCTTTGTTTTTAGGATAGAGAAATTAGTATTTTGAATGTTTAGATTAGATTTTACATATTGTAATACCTAGAAATAAGTTTATAGAACAACTAACTTGCTGATGTTTAGAAACTAATCAAGCAATAAACTGGTTGAGTAGTTTAGTAGTCGAGTTTTTATTTCAATTAGTCAACTATTTCTTGATTATAGGTTGACTAATGCCTTTTTTAAACTTATAGGTTGACTAATGCCATAGGATAATCAGTCTATGATATTAGTCGACCTGTTAAATAGGTTTTAAATAATGGCTAGCTTTTACATTAGTTCTCAATAATTTTTTCATCCCATAAAAGCTAGCATATCTACCTAGTGGCCATTTAAGCTACAAAAATATGTAAAATAAGAGTTATATACCATTTGTTTCAGTCTTTATGGAAAGTTGAGAGAGTATTGAGCATTTATAATGACCATCGTCATGTATTGAGTATTCTTAAGTTTCTATTATTCATTCTTAAGTTTCAAAAGGTTTATTAGTATTTTTGTTCTTAAAAGCATTGAAAACATTTAATTAATGAGCTTTTATTAAAACACCATTTAAAGGTGTGTTTTATGTGCTCTTTGGAGATTTTGATTTTGTTATGTTGATTATAGTTGTATAAGCACCTCTTTGCCTAGAAAAAGATTGGTTAAAGGTTAGTATTCATCTTCCATAAATAAAATTTATGTTGTTTTGGTTAATGAATATTAGAGGGGATTGGTTTATATGTTTTATGAGCATTAGAGAATATATTGAGTATTACTTTGGCATTAATTATGTTTTGAACCCCTTTCTACATTAGTTTTATCATGTTATTAAGTTCATTGAGTTGAGATTTGAGAGTTTCACTTTGGTGATTGATTGTAGGGCTTGGTTGTGAAATTAAGTTATTGATTTTGATAGTTGTAAAGGGGTTCCTCTTCACCTTTACTAAAGAAGATTTTCTATTGGCTTTCTCTTCACCCATTTTAGGGAAAATTATTGATGGGTTACAGTTCACCCTTACACAAGAATGTTGGGTTCCTCTTCACCCTCTTTATCAAAAGAAGATTGATGTAAGAGTTTCTCTTCACCCTAAATAAGATTTGATAAAGTGAAATATCAACATTTGTGTTGGGAGAGGATATAGATTAAAGTTGGCTAGTCGAACCTCTATAAAAATATCATTTTATCCTTCTATGGGGCATCCCACTCTCATAGGACACCTACTCGACATACTCGACATTCTGCTGAATATCCGAGTAAATATCCTACAAGTGTGGCACGCTAAAGCTATTACAGTAGGCATCATGCAACCTAATCAAAAGAAACATAGACATTAAACCTCATATTTCCTCTTAATTTCGTGTATTATTGTTATTATTTTGAATTAATGAAAGTATTGTTGCTTAAGTTAATGTTTTTATATGCTTTGATTAATTTCTGGGCTTTAATAGTTAATTTCAGTTTTACTGGGTTGATAAATGTGTTTATGGATGATTGATTGTGACGATTAAGTGTTAATGCATGATTACTGAAATAATCTTTGTTTTTTTAATCCTTAATGCTTGTCCTGAACTGATCACTTAGGATATTGTCATTAGATAATCTATGATCTGACAATCTCTACCTAGGTTATTAGAAAAATCAATAAATAATGTGGTTTAAATCCGTGAAACAACCAAAGACTTGGCTAATGATGAGGGTGTTAATCTTAAATTAAAGAAATTTAGGATTAAACTTCTTAAGCTTTAAACCTATTACCTAAATCTGAAGTATAACCAAACTTCAAGATATGACCAATAGAGATAAGTCAATGTCTTAAACATAGCGCTGTCTTGATTTAGTGAAGATATCCTAAATTAAGCATCGTTGATCTATCAATTAAATCATCAACCACTAAAGCTTAACTGAATAATTTAGGAAAAGCAATTTGTAACTCTTTTACAATTGATTGAAATTTTTCTAAGATTTTTAGATTAGCTTTTAGTTATTTATTTTCTTAAATCATAAAGCTGAGGGTGCTCTAGATAATTATAATCTGATTAACCTAATACTTACATAATATAAACTTGCTCGTGGGATCGATACTCGGAGTCTTAAATGTACTCCATTTTATTATTTGATTCTACCGGTACGCTTGTCGAAAAGTTAGTCTTGAATTAATTGTTCAATTGTGTATT